>NJRQ01000723.1:32050-46755 GCA_003063805.1 Aphaenogaster ashmeadi
CATATTTTCTTCGATATTAATTTCTCAAATAAAGTTGAAAAAATAGTGAAACTTGATGAATTCCCATAAGAGCCCATGTTAAATTCTAATTGTTATAACTTTTGAACGGGCCTTGCAAACTTGTTCAAACTTGGCACAATGCTTTATTATTATAATACTCATCACCTGACAAAGTTTGAAGAATTTGGCATTTTTTTCTTCTGAGGGGTCATACAACCTTAAGCAGATTGTTTATTACCTCTTGCAAATGAGGTTCGTTCCTCGGGTTTAACGAAGTATTTTTGACTGTTTTCAATTGAACTGGGGGTTTATCGAAATTAATTTTGTATCCGGATATAACTGTTTAGAACGAAACTATCTGACGTGATTTTGGACCAAGCTTCAATAAAGTGTCTTAATCGTCCTGCTATTTTACCCACCTCTACTTCAACGTTGTCGCGGGATTCGACTGTCCAGTCGACTGTTGGATTTGCGTTCGTGCTGTTGTAGGGCAGTGTTTCTCGTAAGTTTTGCTCTGGTGGTATGTCCTCCGAGGTGCGTTGCGGTTGTAGCCCGCCTGTGACTAGTTGGAGGACTTCGCAGGCGGGCCTCTCCAGTTTAAACCCGAATATTAGTTTTAAACCCGAATGTGACCTGAAGGTCGACTTTTTCTCCGTTGCTTGGGTCTTCAATGACAGACCCACTTTTTCCACCGATTTTGCTGTCTTCACTCTTTGGGACAGAGTTGACCCAAACAAAACTCATCAGTTTCCGCTTTCTCGAGATAGGCTTTATAGATAGGCTAAATAAAGGCCTTCCTTGCTTTAGTGAGTTGTTTAAACAGCTCACACATACGTCTGCCTGAGTCTGTTAAGGCTGTTAACAGCTCTTTCCTATCGATATCGGCTTTTTTATCGTTGAAGGTCATATTGACTGCTTCCCCAGTGACGATAGACTAACCCCACAAAGATTCTGGTCAATTGTCAGGTATTTATCTCGTTTCTTTACTGTGTCATTCACGATTTCCTCAACTTCTGCATTTAACTTAGGCGTGTCAATGGGGCAATTGCCCTTACGTGGGTACATTTTGAAGAATTTGGTTTTGCTCTCTCTCTATCGATGCCTTCAGCGAGGACTTTTTTCCAAGTCTGTACCAATTTTGGATGAAATTTAAATTCCTCTTTGTTGCTAGGGAGCCCTTTGCTAAGAATCTCCAAAGTTTCCTCGTCCAACTCGACAAAGTCTTCGTTCTTTTCGAGTTCTGTCACTTCCAGATTGTTAGGGTTTTTATTTTTACCCTCATTTTCTTTATTCCTATTATCGAGCGGAGGATTTAAGACAATATTTAGAGAAACCTCTGGAAGAGCAAATGATCTAGGTTATAAGCTGTCAATTCACTAGCTCTGCTCGCCCTCGCCGCACTCCCGAACCAGCGCAACAAGCCGGAATGGAAGAAAATATATTCGTCCCACTCTAACCCACCGCACCGGTCCAGAAGCGCAGCGAAACGAACAAAGCCAATGACGCGAGAAAGACCATTACTCTTCATATAACCTAGTCAGTTTGTACGGAATTTGTCTCACCTCTCGTGTGAGCTCACCGCCGATTAATCTTAATGAAGAGGACACCCAATTAATAATCAAATTATAATTTACCTGAATCTTTTGAGACTGACGTATTGATATCGTTGTCTCCGCTGTCTAACAGTGATACTTTTTCACCCTTTTTATTCAATTTTCTTGGATTCTCCTTAGCTTCTTTTGAAGCCTCTCCACTGAGGGAGAATGATCTCTCCTTTTAGACTTTTTTCCCATTTCTAAAACCAATATAATATATTTTTATTTTACGCTCGCTGAAACAACATGGTTTCTTGTCACGCACAAAAAACGTTATGACGGGAAGATGACGGACGGGAGCCCAATGGGGGGAGGGGGTCTCTCGCCTCCTTTTTGGCTGAATATTGTGGTGACTCCTAGCGGATTAAAGCGGTACTACCTAGTGATCTCGAGAACGAGACATGATGCATAATTACCGAATTTTAATACAAAATTATATCCTTGAATATATGTAACCAAAAAATTTGAAAAAATATATGTTATAAAGAAACTAGAGATTAATTTAGGAAAAAAAGAGTTTATAAAGTTTACTTTAAGACTAAAAAAAATTAAAATATTTTTCAAACGTGAAGTTCATAGTGCTACCTTTCGAATTTTTTTCCATAGGGGAACTTTTGACCCCCCTTAGTCGTCTATGGCCTTTCAAAGCGATATCTTTAATAGTTTTTTTAGTAATCACTTCCGCAGATTTGAAAAATGTGTTTTTGAGAAAAATGAGTTTAAAGTTTTAAGTGCTATTTTATGTTTAACCATAGATTTTGGTTACTTACACTTAATCAGCTATTCAGGGGCCATAGACTTTATAGCATAGAGTATACCTTCTGCTTCTTCAAACAAATCTTGTTCAGCTATTTTTTCGTCTTTACGGGTCATTTTAGCTTTCCGTGACTCGTAGAAGCTTCGATGTTCGGCAGCTTTTAATCGGTTGGCGTCGCGCTGATCGGCGAAAATTTTAGCTTGACGGCCAATTTTTATTCTCAACACTTCCCATGATTTTCAATAAAGATGAATATTCCTCATTGAAAATATAAGATGCTAGAAAAGCAGCAATTTCTAATTTTCGATGCACAGGAAATATACTTCGGAGTGAATTGCCATACCATAACGTTGAAGCTCTCGTTGTTACTTGAGTATAACCTCCGAGGCATCGTTTTAGTAAGTTTCGAGAAGAGAGATCTTCGTAAATTGGTCAAATAATTTCTTGAACCTTTTTATTGAGAGGGGGAGGGGAGAGGTAATCGTGCGCCGATGATTGATGCTTGCGCGCCGCTTCAATGTATAGCCTGTAACTCCGACAATTATTCGAACTTAAATTTCAAACTTTACGAGCATATTCTTATGACTTCAAACTTTCAAAATATATTTTTAAAAATCGATTTTTTTCAATCCTACAAAGTAGAATACCCTCTTAATTATAAAAGCAATTAAGAAAAAAGTTTTGTCGATAATAGATCAACAATTATAATTCTATATTATAGTCTCCACATAGCTTTCACGTTCTTTAGATTTGATTTTTTTTGCTTTTTTGTAAGGCATAAAAAACACTATTTATAAAAAGTAACGCAAAAAAGTATGCGATGTTATATTAACACAAGTTGTGTCGCTATTGTGTCCGATATTATTCCACGTTCACTTATTCAACAACTGAAAAATTGCATTGATGTTAGTGTTGGGTAACCAACTAATAACTTTGAATATCTTCTGAAATGAATCTCATTAAAAGAATGCCAAAAAATCAAACGGGCTCAGTAGCAACTGAGCCGCAACCATCAAGGTAGAACTATGTCTATTGTCACTCTTTTCTCGCACTACTATAACGCAATACTTCGATTTCGGGACACGTAGACATCGAAGAGTATTAAATAATATCTCATTAGATAGCTTATATAGTCCCATTTATAATAAAATTTGTTTCAACCCTCCATCCCTTAACCCTTTGATACAGTAGCGTTAGAAAGAAAGAAAGGATCGCGATAATAAGAGAAACGACGGAAAACTACGTGTCACAGATCGCCGCAGACGAGGTCCAGAGAGTGCGCTCCGTAGTTTGTGGTGTCTAGAGGTATTAATACTTCGAATTCGACGTCTACGTCTTTCAGGACGCCGATAACGAGGTGCAGATAGTGCGCTCCGTTGTTTTTGGTGTCTAGGTGTTCAAATTCGTCGTATTCGATGTCTACGTGTCCCAGGTCGCCGATGACGAGGTCCAGAGAGTGCGCTCTGTAGTTTTTGGTTCCTAGATTAATAATTCGAACGGCGTCCTGGGACACGTAGACATCGATTTCGAACTATTAATATATCTAGGAACCAAAAACTACAGAACGCACTCTCTGGACCTCGTCATCGGCGACCTGGGAAACGTAGACATCGATTTGGAAGTATTAATATCTCTAGAGACCAAAAACTACGGAGTGAACTATCTGGACCTCGTTATCGACGACCTGGGAAACGTAGACATCGAATTTGAAGTATTAATACCTCTAGACACCAAATTCTAAACAAATTCAATACCAACGATCCTTTAATCGCTTTGCCGACGATCTATTCACTAATTATCAAACTTCAAACGGCGTGTGACGAAAAAACTACGGAGCGAACTACCTGGACCTCGTCATCGGCAACCTGGGACACGTAGACATCGAATTCGAAGTATTAATACCTAAAAACACCAAATTAGACATCGAATTCAAAGTATTAACACATCTAGACATCGAAAACTACGAAGCGAACTAGCTGGACCTCGTCAACGGCAATCTGAAATACGTAGACATCGAATTCGAAGTATTAATACCTCCAGACACCAAATTCTAACAAAATTCAATACCAACGATCCTTTAATCTCTTTGCTAACGATGTATTCATTAATTATCAACCTTAAACCGGCGTGTAGCGAAAAAAACACAAGAAATTTAGCTTAACTTTCTAACGCTACTATATCGAAGGGTTAAGGGACGGAGGGTTGAAACAAATTTTATTATAAATGGGACTGTATAAGCTATCTAATGAGATTTTATTTAATACTCTACGATTATTAACTTCGAATATATAAGCGTTCAAAGTGTGACTGTTTTCGTGGAAAATCACAAGAAATTTAGCTAACTTTCTAACGCTACTATATCGAAGGGTTAAGAGATGGAGGGTTGAAACAAATTTTATTATAAATGGGACTATATAAGTAATCTAACGAGATATTATTTATTACTCTACGATTATTAGTTCCGAAGATATAAGTGTTCAAAGTGTGACATGTTTTCGTTGCATCCGTGCGCGCGAAAATAACCCCCTTACCCCGCAGAAAGACGTAGTTCTACGTCAAAATGTAAGGAAACATTATAAAGTATATTAAGGGGGGAACCTACTTTAGAACGCTAAAAAAGAGATGATTTTTGGGGATTTTTCTGAATACAAATAAAAAGGCTGATCTTTTCAAAACTTGAGGGATAATTTAATGAGCATTTAAAGAAATATAAAAAATTTTTTATTATAAAATAATGCTTTTAACAGGCAATTATTGATAGGCACCCGTCGTGCTGCGCTAACGGAGTTGTGTTCTTGTGTACAGTGTAGCGGGCCCAATTTTCGCCTGAATCAAAAAAACCAAACAGATTTTAAATTTTAATGAAATTTTGTCCTAAATGAACTAAAAAAATGATAAGAAAGTATAAAAATATAAATTCTGTGGGACTTTGAAAAAAGTAACGATTTTTACGAAGAAATTTCAACTTCTTAATGCAAAAAAAATTATTTAAATTGACTTTATCAATATTTTTAGTTCATTTAGGACAACATTTCATGAAAATTTAAAATCTGTTTTGTTTTTTTTATTCAGGCGAAAATTGGGCCTGCTACACTGTACACAAGGACACAACTCCGCTGGCGAGGCACGACAGGTGCCTATCAATAACTGCCTGTTAAAAGCATTTCGAAAAAATTTTTTATATTTCTTTAAGTGCTCATTAAATTATCTTTAAAGTTTTGAAAAGATCAGCCTTTTTATTTGTATTCAGAAAAATCCTAAAAAATCACCTTCTTCTTTAGCGTTCTAAAGTAGGTTCCACCCTTAAGAAATGAAATCAACCTCATTAAATATTACTTTTTCAATATTTGTTATATTAGAATAAAAATATTTTGTCCACATTATCTATTTCAAGTAAATGATACATACAAATTACATATTATTAAATTTGTCTTAAAATTTTCTTTAAAGTGAATATTAACCTATTAAATCCCCTAAGAGGCCCCTTAGCAATTTTTTGTTTTAAATCCTTGTAATCCTAATCAAAATTTTTAGACCACAATTGGTATTTAGCGATAAAAAGAGCTTTGTCTGAAAATCTAATCGAGGATAGAGTATAATCTAAACTATAGAGTAGGATATCTGAAAAAAAAAGATATAAAGATTGAAAGTGGTAAAAAAGTGAGTGACTCCTGTCTTTTTACTGACAAATATTTAACTAATAAATGATTTTGTCTTTTTTAAATAGAATAAATCGATATAATTATTAATTAAGCAATCTATAATAAAAATTATGGATTCAAGGGAGTGGAAATGTGAAAGAGGATTTTCGGAAAGAACAATTCTTTTTATTCCCAATTGCGGTCGAGAAATTTTGATTAGGACCCGAGTTATTAAGCTTTTCTGTTTTAAAGATTTAAAACAGCAAAGCACATAGGGGCTTCATAGGACTTAATGGATTTAAAGAACAACGGTTCTATTCTATAAAAAAACGATTTTAAAAATTTAGTAATCTTGAGAAAAGCGATCTTTATCATATTTTCCTCTTTAAATTGAGTAACTTTAATTGTTACTTTTTTATATTTAAGAGCAACAGAGGTATTTCAACATTTTGTTTTGTGTACTCCAACCTGTATAATTTACTTTGAAGTCGATCGATTGTATTTTAAGTTCTTTAATCTAATGCTTATTCACTTACAACACAACTAATATCGATTTTTCTCTGATCCTTTCCTTTTCTCATTATTTATGTTTATTTTTGTGTCTTTTGTTATTTATAATTTGACATTAAATTTTAATTGCACTACAAATGGAATTTTATTTAATGTGGCGACAAATCCAAACTTTAAACATTTTTGTCAATTGTGAAATGCCATGTGTATACGTCGTGCGTCTTGCTTGCGATACACTTGCATGTACTACGCATATGCTTGATTTATCAAAACTATCATCAAAATTGCATCTAAATTACTATCGATTTTCACTCATTTTCTTGCATGATATCTTCATCAAACTTTTATGTGCTGCGTACAGTGGTTGTGTTCAAGTTTGCAATCGCTTTCATCTACGGTATCTAGCATAGAATCCCTTGGTGCTCCATCAACCTTAAAACTTCCTTTGTGGGACAAGGCATCAGCGGAATTCTGTTTTGCGAAATCGCGAGAACTATTGACAAAACCGAGTGCCTGGGCTTCATACATGGACATTGACTTGAATACGCACATAGTAGATAATGCAACAACGAAGCAGAATCTAGTCAAGTCAACTGAGTTCTTGGAGAATGGGAATAGAAAAGGTCACCTGAATTGTGAGGGCGACTCTGATGTAGATACTAAATTAAATATCCGACATCAGAACAGTAAGAAATTCAATATAGAAAACTCGAACTACGATTTCCCACGTGAGATGAAGAGAGTATCTACCAGTTATGTTGAACGTTATTTTGAACAACCGAAATACTGCGACGATGAAACTACTCTAGGATGCACCAGTGAAAAGATGTATTTTGGAGAGGAAAAATTGGACAAGTATGATAAAATTAATAATTTGGAACATGTTAATAAATCGACTTATTATTCGAACATTCAAGAACAAAGCTCGTCAATTGCTAGGTCTAATCAGGTGTTGCAAAATAAATTAAGCAATTGTGAACTGAAGGATTGCAATATCAAGAATTTCGAAGCGCGACCTGATGAAAATTTTGATATTTTGAAAGAGAAAGCTACAGACTTTGAATCTCCTCGTAATAAGCCTGACAAGTTTGATGTAGCGAGGGACAAAACGACGAACTTGGATCTTGGCACGCGACCGAAAATTCCTATTACCTTTACTGAATCTACAAAAATGAATATCACAGATTTTACCAAGAAAATCGATCTATCAAAATCTAGAGCTGCGAAAATGTCCTTTGTGCCTAGGAAATCCAGTCAAGAGATGAACACTGTCTACGGTTCATCGGATAGTATTAAGACTAACATAAAGACGGGTGGATCGGATAGTCCAAGAAATAATATAGAGACGGTAAAAATAAATATACAAAGCTTTCGTAAGATTGAACAAAACCAGAACGGTTATGAGGGCTTTCCGTTTGTAATATCTAACAATCCTATATTTATAGCTGAATCAGAAAAGAAAGAATCTCCCATATATAGCAGCTCCGAGAGTTTGCGAGTAAACTTCCAGCGTCTTCGGCGGAAATCTGATGCCGAAGCTAGTCAGGTAGAACTTAATAGTAAACTTTTAGCTGAAAAATATCAACGTGAAATTTCCGGCTTGGAGAGCGTAAAAAATTACTTGGACTCCAAAAAAGCTCAAGGTTTAAACTTGGGTTTGGGCAAATTGACACAGAATATGATACAATTGGGCAAGAACATTGCACAAAACTCGAGAAACTTAGAAACAGCTTTGCCAAAGTCGCTGGTCTCCAACATAAGGAATCTGGATTTATCTGCGCCATCCCAAACACCTTTACGAAGCTTAAATATACCGATTCAGAAACCCAAACATCTGGATCTGAACATTCCATTGCAAAATCAATCACCGATGAACGCACAGCTGAACATGACTCAGAAATCAAACCTATCAACGAGTCCAACTCTACACCAACACATTTTGGAACCGCCAAAATTATATCAAAATGATCCCGCTAGAAAGGAGTTACCGAAATTGGATATGTTTACAGAGAAATTTTCTGGCGCCATTTATCGACATAGGACATCATCCTTGTCAGAGAATAGGAAACCTCCAGTTAAGAATGTACGCAGATCCTTTCATACTAGAAACGATTCCAGCGAGGACTCGGACTCGATTTCGCATTCAGAGACAGACATCAGGAGTCGTCTGCGTTATAAACGCAGGCACAAGAAAGTTCAGCATAGTCTGCGCTTGAATTTCAAAAATAAAGCTTCATTTCTGCATCCTAATTCGGCCAAGGGATTGTCCGCAGTTGAACTTTGCGGAAAGTCGCCGCCGCCATCGACAAGCTTCTTGAACTCGCTATCACCGCCGTTTTCTTCCAGGAACAATCTGCTTTCTTGGCCAGAAAGTGCGCCGAGCTCTAGCCTAACGTTTACTAGCAATTCCGATCTCGATTCAGACACGAGCTCCGAGTATCCGGAATTCACGAACGATGTATTGACATTTCCTCCTTCCCCTGCTCCTTAAAGTTCTAAAAGCAAACTTTATTTCAGCCTTGATCAATATAAATGTGATTCCTTATATATCGAGTCTGAACAATCTCGCAAAGTGTATACCTAATGAGATTGTTACGTAACAAATGCATGCTATTTATACTAATCCTTTATAGATTTAATATACGTAAACCGGTAATATTAAATTGATTTTACTCAAAAAACGAAAATGTTGCAATGATTATGATAAAAATAATTTTACTTAATTTAAAATATGTCTCTCTTTAGCATCGATATAGAGAGTGATACTGTCAATAATTTATATTGGAAAATAATTTACATTTTGCAGTTAATTTTCTGTCATTCTAAAGTCATCGAATATTTTAAAATATTTCATCTCCATTTTAAAGTATTTCTTCTATCTTCGCTTTTATTCTAACAATAAGTACATGTATCGAATGAAAATGTTACTGCGCACTTTATTTTCCATTCACTTTTTTATTCTAACTTAATTATACCTGATTACAACTATGGATAGTAAGAAAACAACGCAAGAAGAGAATTATAATTTAAAGGAAAATAAACTATAAATAAAAGATTTTAGAATAGTAAGAAAAGTAATTTCAGTTTTTGGTGTCAAAAAATAAACGAAGAAAGCTAAATAATGAAGATACGATGAATGAGCAAGTTGTTTTCGAATGAAAAATAAAAAATGTTAGAAGAAAAACTCCAAAGACATTATAGATCTGCAATAAACTGTGACAAACTATTCCAAGCGATATTAAAACAGAATCTTCATAAATCGTTCTAGTTATTGATTGACTCTCGTTATTGCTACTCGTTTATATCGATGCTAAAAAGAAAAATAAATAAAATCTATATAAAATTTAATAAATAAAATCATTTTTTTATTATTCATGTACATGTACACTCGCGCGCATAATCATCGTTTTTTAAAAGATAAAATCAATCTCATACACATTGTTTAATCGTTAGGCCACTGGAACATATACAGGGTGTATCAGACCACCCGTCCACCTCGATTTTTCCGAAAACGCGATGTGACAGGAAGTTGGAGAAAAATGTTAAGTCTCAAATCCTATTCGAAGAATCAAATAAAGGTATTTCCGTTTTCCGGAACTGACCGGAAGTAGTGGTCACCGGGGTCAACTTTGAAATCTCAAATAGAAACGTATGTCATGTAGGGTGTCGTTGGATAGAGCTTGGAAAAAGAAACATCTTTTATTCGAACATAATCGCAGTATCTCTAACCGTAAAGGAGAAACGACTGGAAAATTGAAAAGTGATAGTGTCGAAATTAGAGAGCCTCTAGGAGAAAGAAGCGTCAATGGGTCATGTGACCAGCCTTTCTGTGATTGGCTGGCCCAAAGTATATGGATTTTTGCATTGCGACGGCAATGCAGAACAGATGCGACACATTTGTCAGACAAAGATGTAAAATATGTTTACATCTTCGTCTGAGAAATACGTTCTGCATTGGGGTCGCAATGCAAAAATTCATACATTTTGGGCCAGCCAATCACGGAAAGGCTGGTCACATGACCCGTTGGCGCCTCTTTCTCCTAGAGGATCTCTAATTTCGACATTATCACTTTTCAATTTTCCAGTTGTTTCTCCTCTACAGTTAGAAATAATGCGATTATGTTTGAATAAAAGATGTTTTGTTTTTTCAAGCTGTATCCAACGACACCCTACATGACATACGTTTCTATTTGAGATTTCAAAGTTGACCCCGGTGACCACTACTTCCGGTCAGTTCCGGAAAACGGAAATACCTTTATTCGATTCTTCGGATAGGATTTGAGACTTAACATTTCTTTCCAACTTCCTGTCACTTCGCGTCTTCGAAAAAATCGAGGTGGACGGGTGGTCTGATACACCCTGTATAACATAAAATTTCTGAATAATGTTAGATATAATCGAGAAGATTATTTATAATTTTAACCTTATATTTTTATATCATTTCATTTTACTAGAAAAAAAATGAAATAACATATACAGTATACAGTAGCCTAAAATCAAAGTAGATAATAATTTTATTATTAACAAGTATTAAACATGATATATTGAATTATTAAATATCATATGTTATTTAAAAAACTGCAAAAGTGCTGCATATCTTAATTTTGAATTTTGAGATAATTTTTTTGAATGTAGCAATCTAATATAATTAGATTGCTACATTTTAACGTATGGTTTTATACATCTATATTTAGTCCGATTATGTAACCTGTCATCATACACACACACACACACACACACACGCACACGCACACGCACGCACACACACACACACACACACACACACACTTAAATCGAAATATCTTTTATTCTAGAATTTGTCAAAATTTTATTTTAATGATCAAGTATACATTAGAGTCTAATTCCTCTCTTTCTCAGAATTCATTGTAAATAATTTTATATATGGAATTATTACAAAAGAAAAATATTTAAATTTTGGATATACGAGTTAAACGAACTGTATATTTAATATGCAAGATTTTATGCTAAGGTATCTGATAATATATAGGTGTAACACCGATCGTGAATAAGTAGAGCGGGTTAAACTGAATAGAAAAGTTGTATACCATTTAAAAATTTTTTCAATAATTAATGAAAAATTAATTAATAAAGATTAGTTAATTAGTATGCATCCTCGCTATTCAGCGGCGAAGTATTGGGAGATGGCGTGTTTCTAGCAACCACGAATGATGCATAACACTGGGCTGTTTTTTGCTGCTGAGATGCATGTTTATTCGCAGATTTGTATTATTTAATTCCTTATTAATTATCGGTACTAATTATCTCACTTATTATCCTATTAATTGTTGCGAAAATTGCAAAAGAGAATTTTATATATAGTTTAATTTGCACTATCTACCTATGTGAGCCATGTTACACTTATTATTAGACACCTTGTATATATATAATAATTAAAAAAGATATGCGAAGCACCAATTTACTTGCGCTTAGCATGCTTGCATGTTGTACTAATCACTACACTAGATAATAATAACATAATGGAACAGTTTGGATGTATTTACATGTTTTTAGTAATTGTACATGTATTTGAAAAATTGATACAAAGTTCTACATATATAAGTCGGTTTATTAGGAGTTTTTATATAAGCGTAATTTATATATAATATATATTTGCATCTACGTATTTTTAAATAATTGCGGTATTTTGTAATAGAAAGATCAGAAATTCTCAAACTGGGACATGCATATCATCAATGGATACGCTAATTCTTTTATTAAACATCATTCGGATTTTTCAGTAAAAGGAAAAGATGAGAAGATAATTCATCAATATTACAAAAATAATAATCTGACGATGAGAATAACAGTTTGTCACTAGAATAAATATTTATGATATATTGAATGTCTAAGAATTATAAAAGCTTTAAGATAATATGCAATCAAACTTCCGTATTTTCCTTAATTATGTACTTCCATGTTTCTTAATTCTTTACTTTCTTGTTTCATTATACACTCAGTTTTAAAAAAAGCGGTTGGTATACTAAAAATATGGGAAAAATTTACGAAATTTCAAATGATCATAACTTGGTAAATAATGAAGATAAAAATAAATTCAAAAAAGCAAAATGAAGCTTGAAATGTCCACTTCAAGAATATTTGAATGGCAATAATGCTCGGCCATTTTTTTCAAAATGGCGGATGACAAAGTGAGAGGATGCAAAATTGATAATCAAAGGTCCGAGTTTGCGACGGTGCATGGCGTGAATCAGGTATCGCAGCCCAATGGGACAAGATGCACATGAAAGTATAGAATGTTATTATGGAAATGCGTATTTATAATTATTCGCTGAGATATTCCAAATTTAACTAAAAGAACCGTTTTCTCTTTAAATTTGCATAACTCAGCGAATAATTATCGCATCGAGCTCGATAAATATACATTTTCAAGATAACATTCTATACTTTCATGTGTATCTTGTCCCATTGGGCTGTGATATCTGATTCACGCCATGCACCGTCGCAAACTCGGATCTTTGATTATCAATTTTGCATCTTCTCAATTTTTCATCCGCCATTTAAAAAAAATGGCCGAGCATTATTGCCATTCAAATATTCTTAAAGTGGACATTTCAAGCTTTATTTTGCTTTTTTAAATTTATTTTTATCTTTATTATTTATCAAGTTATGATTATTTGAAATTTGGAAATTTTTTCCCATATTTTTAGTATACCGCGTTTTTTGTAACTGAGTATATATATATATATATATATATATATATATATATATATATATGTACAGGGTGTCCCATTTTAACTTACAATTAGACACAAAAATATCTTGAAAACAATAGATTTTAGAAAAAAATGTTTTAGATCAAAGTTGTAGGGTTTAAAAAGACGCATTTAAGGCCCCTGGATACTTATGTCAGCCATCTTGAATTGTGACGTCAGAGACGTCGAAATATGGACAATTCTTATGGAAGATCTGAAATAAGGAGTCACCATACGATTGAATATAAGGGCTCAAATGAAAGAGGAAAGCATATTGTACGTTTATCTGCTCATTAGTTTGCTAGTCCTAATATAATAAGTGTATTAACAGTGCAATGAAAAACACGAGTAATTAACAGCTGATGCGGTCGAAGTAGCACTGTTCTGGTTTATGGCACTTTATTGGATTATTACTTGAGGCAATAGACAGCACATTAACATAACTAACACACTGAAGCTCACTAATGAACCACTTTTGGTACGATGAATGAGTTATTTTACCAATGAGATCAATCAATCAATCCTTTATTCACTTCAGCTACAGCCAAGAAGTGGGACTTGGTTTACATTAATATCTTAAACACTCGTACATCCATACACTTCAGCATTATGCCAAGAAGTGACCTTATTTTTACATCATCTTTTTTTACATTCATCCATCCATACCTTTTATTCTATATTGCACATGGTGAGCATTTCCTATCCTTTTCCCTTTTTCCCTTTGTTATTAACTTCCTCTAAATTTACTACTATTATTATCTATACCCTAAGTGGAGCCGGACCCTGCACGCCTCTTGTCTGGCTCTTTTCCTCAGCTTTTCCATCCATCCTTCTTCATTCTATTCCTCTATACCTCAGCATCTCCGTATCTCAACCTTTACCAAGTACAGAGTAGAAAACCCATTATTCCAACGTCTTCTTATTTACGGCTGGAATTTCTATAATCCATCTGTAGCATCCTCCCTCCTTGTTTATATTTCTGCATAACCTGCATCCTCTATTTGTCAAGCCTCTTCATCTCTTTATCTATAGCCGTTTCCATCTTCTTTCTCCTCTGTGTTACCAAGCATAGAAGAGAAAACCAATCAATTCCAGCCAGCTTATTTTTGGCTGGAATCATTTCTAAATATCCTGCCTCTTCTTATTGTCACACCTCCTTAAAGCCTTTCATCCTAGTACCTATAACCACGCTTCCGCTATGGTTTCTTTATTAGCAGCCTTATCTACAGCCGAACCCATTATCTTCTTTCTCTTCTGTGCCTCCATTATTTCCTTTGCCTTATTCCTTCCTCTTTCTGCATCTGTCTTCTCTTTGCGCCACCTTAACTCCTATTCTCCTGGTAGTTCTTCCCTTATCCTTGTATTTAGCATGTGATCCGACTCCACTCTTGTCACTAACCTAATTTCCTTTTCCTGCCTCCTTTTTACTACTTTACCTACATTACCTACTTTACCCTCTTCACTGTTAATC
>NJRQ01000724.1:14321-24607 GCA_003063805.1 Aphaenogaster ashmeadi
TATATATATATATAAATACATCATATACATAATATATTACCTGACTGTAATGATAGCTCATCTGGTTGATCTGGTGAATATGGGTACTTGGCCATCACTTGCGGACAGTCCCAAGATTCATACAACGTTTCTCCAACTAAACCACGTTTGGGCGGCGAGACAGCCTCCAACCATCGTTCTCGTTCTGTATTATTCTCGCACGTCAAGATGTACTCTATGTGGCGGCCGCAATGGTTTTCCAGAAAAGTCAGTATCATAGCATTCCGTCCAGCAAATGGCGATTCTTCGGAAGCTGATTCTAGGGCCAGAAGATTCCGTTTGCACGCGTCTATGACGGTATAGCACTCGTCATGAGCACTGCAAAGTATTTCATTTTAAACTTTGTTCTCATCAATGAAAGAACTTATTCGAAAGAAGAAACATAGAAAATGTATTAATTACATCATTATATATTTATTATTATTATGATGTTTTTTTATATGTATATCTTCAATATACTATAACATTTGAGTTTTATTTAAAACTGTATTTTTATTGTTATCATCCGAGTTCAATTATCCATGCGGATGATGATCGTAGAAAAAAATGCAGTTTTAGTAATGTACGACGATATATTATTGCGTCGTAAATATGTATGCTTATTTATGAAGTATTTGTAAGTATTAACAAGAAGAAGAACATATAAGACAGGAATTGGAATTACTTGATAAATCAATATATCAATGATTTAATATTTACGTAATCTTACTATCCTGGGGAAAATTTTTTTTAGAATTCTTCATATTATTTTTCAGAATTTTCATATAAATTTTATAATTTTTTTAGAAAATTTCAGATTTTTTATACAAATTGGAATATTTTTCAGAAGTACTGAGAAAATGTGAAAAAATATGAGAATGTCTAGATGTAGATGTTTCCTAGAATTCTTTATATGTATATATGATCTCTCTGAAATATTCTAA
Organism: Aphaenogaster ashmeadi; assembly: GCA_003063805.1. Lineage (NCBI taxonomy): Eukaryota > Metazoa > Arthropoda > Insecta > Hymenoptera > Formicidae > Aphaenogaster > Aphaenogaster ashmeadi. The sequence continues at coordinate 15,284 of NJRQ01000724.1, forward strand.
AATTTCTCATTTTACAATTTTCGAAGAAAATTTATAAAATCTGAAGAAGTTTAATGTATTTTTTAGAAATCTTTAGAGAGAAATGTCAAATGTGACAGCTTGCTTCTCATAACAAATGTATTGTAATGATAACGATAATATTCTATCTGTAATACTTTGACAAAATCGGCATATACAAGGAATAAAAATTTATTTAAATAGGGGAAGAATCTTGCTACTATTGCATATGTATATAATTTCAATATTGATATAGAAAAAAAGGGACGACCACTGTATCATGCCTGAGCGCGCGAACTTTAGCCCCTATAATTAGTCAACTTTAATTGTTTATAATTTGAAAAGTATTATAGCCTCGACATTTTCATATTAGAATTTTCGTTTCAAAATTATCTCAGGAACATATCCTTAAGAGATAATACGGTAGTGGCGAGACACCATATTGTATATATATATATATATATATATATATATAAGATAGATCAGATTAACAAATTTATATAAATATCAAATTATTACACCGTTTTATTAAGCAATGTCCTCTCTCATATTTTTCTTCTTGTTAACATAATTGTCCGCATAATTAATATTTCCAAGAAATTCTAAATAAGTAGTCCCAAATAAGATGTCTTAAAAATATCTTAAAACAATGTAACAAAGATTTGATAAATCGAGACGTAAAATATTTTAAAGACAATACAATACAAATGTCTTTCTGAGAATTCCATATGACACTTTCAAAATTTTAAGATGTTTTTTAGACTTCACAATGTCATAATGTTCTTTAGGTGATAATTACGAAAATACATGAAAATGGACTGTGTCTTTAATAATATCTCGTCGATCTTGGAGATAAAACATCACAATACTGTGTGTGTCGTCCCTTAAACTTTAAAAGATAGAAAATCTCCAAACAATAAATAAGTTAAATAAAACCAGCTCAATTCTCCATAATGGAAAACAAGGGGCTTACAACTTTTTCCTATAAAAAATTGCAATTATAATGAAAGTAAGAAATTAGTTTTGGTAGAAACTTTAACCCACATAAAGTTATGATGCAACGAAACGGACAAACACAATTATGTTAAATGATATCTTACTTAGATTTCAATTTTGTGACTAGAAGATAATCAGTAAGTAGTAGGAGATAGAGTGGCGTCTTAGTAAATTTCTTCCCGAATGTGAGCTTATATTCGGTGTCCGTCTTTGTCGATAATTGCACGACTGATCCACTTCTAACTAATTGCTTGCTTCTCAGCATGATTGGTTTAATTTTTGAAGCATACTCCAGTTTCCTGTAATTAAATACTAAATATGTAACTTATTTCATGTAATACATAAAAGAATGAATATATTAAGTAATGATAGCATGCTATACCTTGCTAAAGCTTCCATTTCAGCTTCTTGTGCAGCAGCTCGTGCACCTTCGTTGCATTCAGCAACGACGTTGCTCAAAGTCGATAAAACCTTTTCCCAAGACATTCTGTCCGAATTTCCCATCGATAATTTAGAAAGAATGGCATCAGCTAATAAGGGTAATCTACACAGAATTATTGGCGTATAAATAATTTTTATATGAATTTTCAATTAACAATCACGAAATGTGAAATTTACAAAATAAATAAATTTCAATGAAATTTGAAGTTAAAGTAATTAGTTTGATATTGATACCGTATGTACATACCTTGTAACACGCTGCATTGGTAGCATTAGGAAGGAATGCAGAGATAGATTTTGGCACGCTGGTCGCATCTCTATGCGTTTGATAGCCTCCAAGAATTTTACGCCTCTTCGAGCTCTGCAATGGAAAGAGCATAATAATTATGTATATCCCAAACAATAGTATTTATTACTGTTTTGGTCAATCAAAAAATATATAAATATTCCAGAAAACATAAATATGAAAAGCAATTTTATAGCATCGCTAATCATCTTACTTGAGTTCTTTTAGAGTTGTGTCAATGCTGACTTGATTCGAGCAATATGCCACGTACGTAGCCTGACAATTTTCGGCGTGCTTCAGTAAGACTTCCGATAAGCCCGGCAACATCGGATCTTCTCTCCACACAGCTTCCAGTTCAGCTAGGAACGTTTGCGACGCCGACAACACGCTCGGCACGCCGCCAAACAACTTTTTTCTCTCGATCGGCGTTAGAATCTCGTTCATTAACGTATAATTATTGAGGAACTCGTTCTCTAGGACCCGAAGAGAATTTAAGTACGACGCTTCAGAAGTCAAGATCTCGAACTTTGCCTCTTGAATCTTCTTCTCCTCTGATGTTAACTTCTCTAATATTGAACATTCTTTTGCTAATTTTTTATATGACCATTTTTTCATTCTTAATGTATTTTACTATATGAGAAATACTTCTATAATTAAATATACGATTTCTTAACTTACGTAAGAGACCACTGTGTATCACTTGTGGAGTGTGACACCAGAGCATTCTTTGTCCTGATCTAGCAAGACCCGCCGCGGCTGGTTCTGTTTTCCACATCATATCTTCTACCTACGAATAGAAAATTACATAGTAACGTCGTATAAAGTAGCAACATATTGTTCAATTTTAAATCGTAAAATAAAAAGATATATAATTTATCATATAATATTAAATAATTTCTAAGAAATTAGAAAATAAAAAAATATAAGTTTTAGTAAGCTACGCAATCAAAAAGAATACAGTAAAATAAAAAAAGAATTAAATCTTTTGTTATTTTCTAAATAATTGAAAATTTGTAAAAAAAGTAAAATTAGTAAAAAAATTTCGTTATATAAAAAAATGTTTAATATGTTTTATTTACGAAAATCATCAGTAAAAGTATCAGTTTTCTTATAATTGCATTCTATTAAAAACCATCCTGAGAACATTTAACAAAGATAATTTATCTGGAGAAGTTTTTTGGGGGAACGGTTCGTATATCTGAATTTTAAACGTAATTAATGTGAGAACATTACTTCCTCGTAGCCTTCGGAGTCCGATTCGAAAGCAACACGAGCCACTGCGGCCGCATAAAACTGATAGAGAGGCTCCTGATCGGCGAGTACGCTGTAATGATCTAAAACAATAATATTTTGTCAATGCGGTTGTTTCCCATACGTGAATGAGCGACAGTCAAGCATTGGCGAGCACGCATGGATCGTAAATTCTGGCGTGTACGTTAATTAATTAAGGAGGAACTACCATTAGAGTCCCGTGAAAGTATACAAGCGTATGCTTTTTACGCGTCGGTGCAGCGAGTGGCATTCTTATGCGTGAGAATATTCCGAAAACCGCAGAGCAAAAACTCAATATTTAGCCTATGAGAATCGTTGAATTTAGCCTCTGCCTGGTAAAATCAGGTCGCTCTCGCAGATGCGCCAATAAAACTCGTTTTCCCTCGCTTGTGATTTCCCGTTTGTGATTTCTAATTTATTATTTAGAGAAATTTACAACGAATTATCTGTAAATTACCATTCTGTGTTCCTAGAATCTTCTTCTTAGACTAATGTTCGTAATAATGCTTCTGCTCCTCTTAAGATATTATTATTCACCATAATTTAATTTACACTTTATTTATCAATTTAGCATAGCGTATCCATTTCGTAGAATTCAATGAAATTGTCGTGTACACTTTGCCGTAAAGAAGAAAAAAAATGACGATTCGGAAACCATCGAGACTCACCGACGTCGACGCCGGTCGAAGTTCTCGAGGAGTCATCGCTGCCGCTTCCCATATACTGGCTGTTGGTGTAAATAGCCTCCTTAACGATGCCGTTGTTGTTGTCGCGAATATTATCGTTTCCGTCGTTCTCGTCGAGGTAGAAAGTTGGCGGGCCAGCGACGCTCTTCCGGCTGAAGTGCTTCAGCCGGAAATTGAAGTACTTTCCGGCATCGGCGTGAGGCTCGTTGACGGATTGGTCCTTATCATCAAAACCGGACTCATCGATAGACGTCCGCCGCCTGATCCTGCCCAGGCTGCCCTTGGTGATGCTCCAGGTCCTGCGCAGCATCTTTATCCGCCTGCCCAGGGTTTGAGTTAGACTGGCCTCCCTTGGCGGCGGCGGAGTCGGCCTCGTAGGGCATTCCAGATAAGCATCGATCACGCGATTGCCATGTGGCTTTCGCGTATCGCCCGTTTCCACATCCGAATCGCTGCTGAGGTCATCCGGCTGACAGGAATACAGACTTTCGTACGTGCTGTCATCGGAAACGTTGTCTGATAAAGAGAAAGTCCAATCTGAGAAACCGGAAGTTACCAAGGTGTTACGAAGATGTTATGTTTGCAATTCATTCTTCGCTCCTTTTTTAACTTTGGACATAGCGAGAAAATGTCTCATTTGTAAGAATTTTCAAGATATAGATTCTAATATACTTATATATCCTAATCTAATGTAACATTTAAATAACTTCACTATTTCACAGTCGATTAATGCATAAATGTCACAAGTGCGTTCTTTCTTATGGATGTATAAACACATCTTGATATCGTAAAGAATTAAATCGACGAATAATAATTAATTTATTCCTTAATATCGAGCCGTTGCAAGGATGTTCGAGAAATCGTGTCAGAACAAATAGGAAGAGATGCGGTGCCGTTCATGAATTCCTTGTCAGTACATGAATTCATGTATTTTTTAATCAATAAAACGCAAGGATGAGCGAAACGCAAATACGAAAGTATCCCAGACAACACAAGTCCAAAATCGGGACATACGTCTTTAAGTCTTTTAGACATCTTTCAGACATCTTTTTGCGAAGATGTCTTTAAGACCTTTTAGACGTCTTATGTCCCGATTTTAAACTTTGTGTTGTCTGTTCATCGAAAATCTCCGCAATCGACAATTCCCCAGATATTAAAGAGAATAAAAAAAAGTTCCATTTGAATTCCCGAATTATGAAATGAATTCTTTTCCCTCATTTTTGTTCTAAAAATGCTCTCAAGAGTCCAAAAAGAATTCATTTTTATGTCACCAATTCTGACAATGAGTCCTTTTTCAGATACAAAAGGAATTCTTTTTGTTCATTTCGAACAGATTACGCTAATTCAGAATTTTTAAAAGTGTGTCCTTTTTGAATTCATAACTATCACCAATGCTATCTGGGTCCTCATCTCACCCGGATGGTGAGGAAAATATAAAAAAAAATTTTTTTAAAATCTCTTATCACATTATTATAGGTCATGAAAAATCAAATCCTTTGTATTTAATATTTCTTCAACATCTCTTTTAATATTTCTGCGATATTAACAGAAATACGGAAAGTCAGATTTTCTTTGAAAGGATGTTTTCGCCCTTTTCAACCGTTTATCAAGCGAAACAAAAAGTTATTATATTATTAGGTTCACATGTACTTTATTTCTGCAAAGTTTTAGACTTTCAGGAATTTTCGGGTTTTCGAAACTTCCTTGTTAGTCAATAAAACGGGAGAATGAGAGAAATATAAATGTGACTTAACGACAGTATCGATCAAAAATCTCTGCGATCGACAATTGTTTCCATCTTTTCGATCACGTTTTCATGCGTGACCTAAGGTACTCCGCGCAAGTACCTTCGTGCACGTAACATGATGTCTCTTGGATGTCCACATCCTCGTCGAGGCTGACAACGCGCAGCTGCACCAGACCCTGGGTCCTCCGCGGTAGATCGTCGCTCCGGCTCGCTGATTTCCATTCCCCGGCGATCTTTTGCGGATCGCTGCCGATAAGAAGTACCGATCCGCCGCCCAGGCTGACGGCCACTTGAAATCATCCGGTTTCAAGGTCAGACTCGCCGAGCCGAGCCAGAGGGATCCAGAGACACGCGCGCTCCCGCCCACGCGCGCTGGACCACGAATGCGACGAGGGAACACGAGGGGGGTATAGGGGGGCAACGCGATAGGGACAAACACGCGAGAGGTGAATCAAATATGGCCGTGAACGGCGAAATACGCGATCGGATTCCCCACCGCGATGGAATTTCGTGTCCATCGACGACGACAACTTTCGTTTTGCCGAGTCGGCCGTTGATGTCGGCGATCGACAATTTTATGTAACGCGCGCGCGCGCGCGCAACGGCCTTGGAAGAACATACAAATATCTATTCAAACATCTCTCCGTAAAGATCTCACGGGTAAATTAAAGATCCACTGTGCATCGCGTGAATGACGACGAACGTGAATTCGAACCAGCTTTACGAGGAAAGGAGAATGTAGTTTACCACGATCTTCTTCGATTCTCATTACCGAAGAAAGTAGAAATTCCGATTACTCTCCCGAGCCGCTTCTCCGAGATCGAAGTAACTTGCATCGATCATCATCTGTGATAAAATAAAATGCAAGTTTTGATAAATTAATCCGTCAACATCCTAATTGTTTTTAATGGAGATAGAGATTCAGATAAGGAAGATAACATAAGAATAAAACTATGAAGTATGAACGTCGTACACTTCATCGGACTGGAAGAATATAACGAAATCGTCGCGCAATTGCAATAGGATTGGGCTAAAGACGTGGCAAAATTGGTCGAACTCGGGAAAGATTCTAAACTGAACATAGCGTAGAATTAGGAACGCGCGATCAGCTACACGATGGATCAAGGACGTTTGCGAGGGAAGTTCCCCGACGACTAGCTGATATTGTTCTCCAGTTTGGAGGACTGTCCCCCGTTCGAAATTTGGCGAAATCCGACGGTCGCACGAGAACGCGGGCGTGCGCGGGCAAGCGGCGTGACGAGCGGGGCCCCTCTCGTTCTCTTACCTTGCGTGTTGGGTCGTCGGGTCTTCAGCGTCTCTCTCATTTCCACATCTCGTCTCGGTGCGCAACTCGGCGAGTGAGACGAGCCCCGGCGGACGCGGGACGCGTCTGCGTCCGATCGCGCGCGCGACGTTTTCCGCGCGGCGGAGGAAAGAGCTTCTTCTCCCGCGTGCGGAAGCTCCGTCTCTCTCTCGCGCGACGATGCGATCCAGGCCGATTTTCGCGCTGCGAGAGAGCTCGACGAGAGAACCGCGAGAGAAGCAACCGTACAGCTCGCGGCTCGGCCGTGACTGACAATGAGAGCGCGCAATTGGCGCTTTCACCTCGCGCGCTCGTTTCTTAAGGGGCCCTCACACGATCTCTTTAAGGCGACTTCCACACGGTGAGAGAACTTATTCAAAGACGAGCGTGCGTCGACAATCTAGACCTACGTTAAAACATTTTCAGCAGTTTTTTGGAGGCCTCTGAGAGCGTGAAGATGTTACTTGATGAATATAAAAATCGATGAAGAATTTTCTATCATGAACGGTATTTAACCCTCCGCGAACCAAATGAATAAAAGTCACGCCCTGAACATTATCCATCTACAAATATATGATTTGAATAAAAGCGGCAACGTCTCAACTCCAGCTACTCGAAAAATCAGACTACTTGCGTATATTTTGAAAAAATACAGCAGTTTTAAAACCGCTGGGGTTAATTTAACCCCACATGGTTCGCGGAAGGTTAAATGATTAATCTCCCTCATGGCCACAAATATTACCGATAGATGCATACTATTTGGCATGCTATTACGAGTGTTAGAAATAAAAATTTGAAGCTGAACGATGTGTAAGTATAGTATTTTTTAAACAGTTCAGAAAAATTTTTTTTACATATTTTGTGTCATAAGTACGTTTTCAAATGTACTTATGACATAAAATATGTAAAAGAAATTTTGGGACTTATTATCTTTGCAATTTAATTATCATTTGTGCATCGAACCTCTTATGAACGAAAAAAGTCTTTCTAAAAGTTTTTTTTTTTTTCAAGAATATGGCACTTTTTCAAAATCTTCGCTTGCAGTGCAAGAGCTACTACTGTCGAAATATTTTTAGAGAAATTTATTTCATATCCGATTAACCACTGGATACAATAATCACAGAATTCACAGACAAATCAAAGCAATCTGTAATATCGATAATTTCATTTCTAATAATTATCTGGATAACACTGATAATAGTTTTATCAGTATTTATGTGTGATACTGACAGAGTGCTTCTGCTAAATTTAGTTTATAGTCGTGTGAAGACTCCTTTAAAGGCTGGTACCTACTCTTGGCGAATATTGTCAAGCACTGTGTTTCGTGAGAAACCTCATCAAGTATTTCCGCGAAGAATAATGAAACCTTATTTTTCATAGAAATCTCAGTTTACGAAAGTTCATCGAGTGTCCATAAAAATTTTCTTGTCTTCTTACGGATGCTTTACGGTGTCAAATATATCCAGCCGATTGGGCAACCCAGTGAGAAATGACACCTCGATCGACATCGAATCGACGTCGATTCAATGTCAAAAACAATTATTTCGACATAGAATCGACGTCGATTAGACGTCGATCGAGGTGTCATTTCTCACTGGGAAGTATTAAACGTATTAAATGATTCCTTTTTTCCTGAAGTACAGCTAATGTCTAGATGATGCAGTATCAGGATGGGAAATTTCCATTATCGTGCGCATCGAGCGTATAGCGAGCAGTGAGCTTACGATCAAGCCGATCGTTAATACATATTCGAGGCAATGACCGTGCAAAATGAAATCCTTTTTTTCATAAAACAGGACATTCGAAACCGTTTTCAATTTCTTACCTCAGTGCGAGCTGACCGGGAGCAATATTGAATTTATTATTATTAAAATTTATTATCACTGTCATTGCATCGTTTACGCATCACGCTTCATTCGTCGTGAATCTCGAATTAATAGCTTGTATCAATCTCGCGCACTCAAGCGGTTTAACTCATTCTTCAATCCTTGTTTGTAAATTACCGTTTCTCGCTTCGCACATCTCGCGTTAGCCTTCTCGCGAGTTGAAGCGCATTTCGCATCACGGCGGACGGCTTACGACATCCTATCGAACCAACGACGGCCCATATGGCGGTCGTATGTGCGAGGAGGAGAAAAAAAGGCAATTACGCACGCATGTGCGCCTGCGTTACGTGATTACGTCCCTCGGTCGTCGCAGAAACACGTGTGACGAACAAGGAACTTTTACCTGAACACTATGTGCGCGACTGTGCGATTATCCTTACTGATATCACGGTACAATGCGTCGTGCGAGCCGTGCCGTCGTCCTCGCGAAACTGAATTGGCGTCTTCGGCGCGGCATTTTTATTCATAATTCCGCTCGTCATTCTATTCTAAGCTAGATTCAATTAAATTGAAACTCTTATCTGATAAGTTATACAACACGTTGCCATTAGAATGCCAATGCTTTCCAGATGACCGACTGCATTAACATGAAAACGATGTTCGTGAATTAATTAGCGTAATTAGCGTGAGGTATGAGTTATAAAAGTTTGAAGCGGTGAAAATATCCATTTACACGGAGAGAATTTTCTCTTAAAATTTACCCTGAAATT
>NJRQ01000724.1:25092-39893 GCA_003063805.1 Aphaenogaster ashmeadi
CAGATTGCCAAGTTGTTCCAATCTTATTACCAAACATAGTAAAATTTGTAGTGAATTTTGCGGCAAAATATAACGAAAAATTCTCTCCGTGTACTGGTATTCTATGCTTTTTAACGTATTAGATATCCTGAAATACCTTATGAAATTATCTGTATGAGTTATCCATATGACTATATATACATTATTTGTTTTTGGCAGTAACAATACAATAGCTAATCTATAGACATTGTAACAAGATCAGTTTTTAAAGATTGTTATTAATATTATTTTTTAAACAGCTGATAGAATCATTTGTTGAAAACTTTCTGAAAATAGCTTCATTCATATTTAAATAAAAAATATGAGGAAAATAAGAGAATTGAGAAAAATTATGATAAGTATTAATTTTGTAAAATTGGATTATTAAACTTCAAAATCATATATTACTGTACAAATTGTTGAATTCTTTTTTAGCTCTTTCAACTAAATGTCAAATGCGGAATAAAACGAAATTCTCCTAATATCTTAATCTTAACGGAAGTATCTACCCCTTGATAACTAATGATAATTAAAACAAATAGAGACAAAGAAAGTAGAAAAAAAACATATAAACAAATAATAGAATATGTAATACAATATTGTAGAATTAATAATTGCCAATCTTTTAATTTTCTTATTGTTTACTATTTAAACTTGCGAATGTAATTATTTATTCAGAGATTTAAAAAAATAATTTCATCAGCTAAGAAAACACTGATATAACAATTTTAAAAAATGATTTTGTTGTAATTTCTATGAATTACTTACTGTATCTTTTATCGCCAAAGCAGTAATCATGTTGCCATGGTGATCTCTAATTTCGATGGCTAGAATTTTCTTCCAATATTTTCCAGTTTTCCAGTTACCTAGCTTTCGCAGGATAATTGCAGCTTGATGTCAAAATCATCGTCGTCGGTGGGTCATTCTCGCGTTCCTCACGCGCAACGGCGTACATACGCATTCCGATCACGCGGCGATGTGCAGCGGAACTCGGAATTAATGGAGAGTAGGTGCTTTGTCGTGGCACCTCGACCTCGCGCGGCCTTGTCTTTCAATTACATTAAAGGCGGTACTGTCGAGTCAATTACACCGCCCACCGTCCTTCGGATACGACGTTTGTCGCGAACAAACGCGATTGCGGATTAACGCGCCTTGCTCACTCGCTCATTGCCTCGTTGCACAAAGTCGCAGAACCGCGTCCGCGGCCGTGACACTGTTGAGATACATACACTATATCTCACTGTATATATACTATAATCCTCGACACACCGTTGAGAATTATATATCGTTCGCAATACTCGTTCGGAGTGGAGTTGTTTCTGGCATATTAATTCCCGGACGGTGCCAATCCGGGCTTGGGAATCCCGAAGACGTGGCGAACGCTCGCTGATCAACGTCTTGCGATATTGGAAAATCGGTATCGTCATCAAGACTTTCTCAGGTATAATTACGGACCTGCACTAAACTCGCCGGAACACACACACATACATACATACGTTTCCAGAAAGTAAAAGTCTCACGTTCGATCTGTAACATCAATTCGCGAATGCGCCTTTCGTATATCATCGATAATAGGATCTTGAAAGAGAAGAGGCTTTGATTATTGTGCTATATATATTTCAATGCGCGAGAATAATTCCTACCGATGATGACGATTTCCACGTCAAGTTAATTATCTTGCAAAAACGGTAAATTGAAAAGTATCGTAGGAAATTTCGGATCACTTCGAAATTTGGAATCGTTTTCAGATTCACAGAATCAATTCGTCGGGGTATACTTTTCATATACTTTCAATAATAAGGTTTCGAGTTTTAATTGTAGCGTTAAATTTGCCACTGGATTTCTCACGCATTTCTAATAATAGAATCTTGATAATAATGTTAACAGTTTCTCGGTAGCAAATCATCAATATACTTCTTATCTATCTTAGTTATCTCGACAGGGAGATCTTGATACAATAGCATTTCGTCTTTTATTTGAATATTATGCAAATATGAATAATGTTTACGGATGCGATACTTCGTTTTTTTTGCTGAAAAGTACGCGTTACCATCCGCATGGCAAAAAGCTTGGGCAAGTCCCGTCACGTGTGCGACGTGTCGTTCAGGAAGACTACATCATCGGGCGATGTCGAAAGTACGAATTGTCGAAACACAGTTAGAGAAACGCAACCACTCAGCATTGAAAAGTCACTGGGCAGTTCCGTGATGCGAGCGCCTGTGTAATATGCTTATAAATGTCGACATTGCTAATGATAGCTATATAACATCTAATCTTAGCGGCGCCTATTTTTGCTGTCTGCCATCAGACTGCCGGCAGACTGGTTTCTTGTAAGTGACACTATAGATAAGTAATACCATCTAAATCATTTATATACGTAATTTTCAGTTAGAATCCAAATAAACAAATAGAATACTATATGTCATTTGGTGTACGACTAAAAGTTCGATGCATTATTACTTATGTAATAAGATGAGACGGAATGAAATCACTCTTCTCACATTTTTCCGCGAGCGTCACTCGACATCCTTGCAACGGTGAACCTTAATTCATGCACGTACGCTCCGTAATTTTAAGTAAGCGCACAGTGCGTTGCGGCGTTCTTCTCTGGAAGAACAAGCCTCACGCGAAAAATTTTACATCGACGCGAGTCACGCACTTACGTACACGCGACTTGCAAAACACCGGCGGTTGTAGCGGGATGTGCCTTCAAGGAGAGACACCCGTGTATTCTTAGCGGTGTTACGTTACTTACGGCACGCGCCGTTTACCCGACAGTAAAATCTCCTTCGCCGCCGGTACTTACCGTCGATCGTGGTATTGTGGGTCATCCGTGTTGTTTTGACACTTCTGCGAGATCTCCTGGATCGTTGCCGCCTGACATTCCGCGACCATCGTTGAGCGAGCTTCTTCTTGCCCGATCCGACTTGTCCCTCGGTCTCCCTTCCGCTGAAATTTTAAGTTTGCATGTACTCGATTCGGCACGTTGCAATCGTATCGAATCTATATTCCCATACAGCACAGAAATTGCAGCAACGTCGCAGTAACATTGCAGCAACATTTCGGCAATATTGTTATGTTGCTGCAATGTTACTGCGACGTTGCTGCAATTTCTGTGCTGTATGGGTTGTTGTAACGGCATTTAATAGTCTCGATATGTTATCATGTCTTTGTCAGCGCTATAATTATCTGAGATATGATAGCGTCGATTAATCATGTAAACGCTTGTTCATTCGCGGGCGGAATGCTGTGATAACGATATTTAACATGACGTCGTTTTTAATCGCGTCGCGCTATCGTGGTGCTTTCATGGTGACGTTCCCCGTATTGTGTTTTCGAAACACTTGCGACGAACGATTCGCTGTGTGCGCGTGTATATTAACCTCGCGGGTCTAATAATGATTAATCACCTTCGACCGAGGTGAAGGCAATTAGCTACGCTGTTTTCAATTCTGCTCCGTTATCGCTGTAATGAAGCCGCGGAAAAAAATGTGTGTACCTTCGAAACGAGTCTTATCGCGCGCACGCCGAGCGAATTCCTTTTGCGACGGTACCTACCTGACACGTTACTCAGACAGGGAAAGCCAGACAGCTTGTTTTTTTAAGACATGCCCCGTATTCGCGCTACAATCACGATTCTAACATCGCACTTTGCGCTGTTTTCGACATGACGGTCTTCGAAGTGAAATGTCGCGATCCTCTTTTATTTTTCGCGAAAGATAAAATATCGTTCGCGTTTTCAAGGGCGTCCACGGGGGGGGGGGTGGCAAGAGGGGGTATTTGTTCCCCCCTGGAATCAGCAAAAAATTAAACATTTGCTCTCCCTTCGAATAAAGGAAGGACAAAGTTGTGCTAACCTTGCCGATCGCTGCCCTAATCCGTAAAATTAGGCGTATAATTTTCAACAAAAGGTGTATAAATTTCAAATTATAAATATTCTAATTCTGGAAGTAACATTTTGAATCATGCCCCCCCCCCCTCCTGGAAAAAATCCTGCGGACGCCCTTGCGCGTTTTTGTTCTCTTCGCGAATCCCGAGTGAGTTTTCTCACTGTTCTTTCATTCCCACGCTTACCACGGATCATTGGTCTGACAAGGGCAGCGCGAGGCGCACGAGGCCTCTTCCAGGTCCTCCCACTCGGATTCCTTGCCGTTCATCGAGGTCAATCCTAAGACAGAACCGGGTGTGGAGCCGGCGTAAAGGCTATTGACACGTTCCTCGCCGGGCGGCAGGCCGACGTCGTCATACACACCCAGCTCGTCCCGCTCCTCCTCGTCCAGATAATTTTCGCAGTCCACACTGGAATATTCATTATTTGTCGCTGAGAAATACTGATCTTCGTTCACCGTTGGAGCGAAACGCGGCGGCGTCTCCGTCGCGCGACCCTTGGACGTTGCTCGCAATTCCACGGGCAGCTCCTTGCACGACGCCTCGTCGCCGGCTTCCGGAATCAGGTAATCGCTCTCGTCGACGGCTTTCGAGCTATCCTGCTTGAAGCCGGGCGGCATCACGTCGTCGTAAATCTCTTCGCAGTCCTTAGCATCAAGTACGGGTGCCTCGACCTCGAGGCGAACGGTCGGCGGACCCACGTCGTCGTAGTCGGATTCCTGACGAGAGATTCATCATCATGCATTCTTTTTGTAATCTGAAGAAACAAGCGATTTATATACGTTGCACTTGCGCGGACGGATGCATGCATCGACAAAAGCGTCGCTAATTTTTGATGCGAAAAAGACGGCGCGTGCGAGTATAGCTCTGAAAGCGAAATTTGAGAAGTGAATCAAATTACGCATCGTTCGTGATACCCTATTTCCGCCACTAATTTGCAAGCGTGCAGGTATCGCGCGGTACGAATCGATTATTCGACATTCCGTTTCACCTTCGCTGACGGTTGCCAATTTAACGCACCACGCGATTTAGCAATCGCGCGAAAGTTAAGCTCACCCATCGACGTTCGCGAACATTTGTTTCGCTTGATAATAATACTAATAATAATTCTGATAATACTAATAATACTAATAATAATACTAATAATATTAACAATTAAGTTGAACATATTAAACACCAAGCCTCTCTTCTCGATCATTTATTTTAATTAATTTTCATTAATTCATTTATGCAAGCATTTGCTTGACTCTAATTTTTTTGGATAACAATTTTACACGCAAATGTAATGTTTTTTAGTTGCTTCGCTTAATAAAATAAATAGGATCCTTGCTCGCCGCAAAAATCGTCGAACTTCTAAAGCCATGAGAAATTTGTCACCTCGAAATGTTCACTCGTCGCTTCGTTATTCGCACACAGTTACGTTAATTCGCAGAAATTAATTTCCATTCTGTCGCGATAACGGAATCTCCGTGCATACGATAATTCGTACCGTTTGAGCGACGAAGTTCGATGGTCCGACGTCGTCGTATCCCTCGCTGTCGTTGTCCTCATCGTTTTCTTTTGAGGCATGACACGTAGCGGTCGCGTCGGGCTTGTCATTTGGAAAAGTCGCCTTCGCCCCATGATTGCTCCACAGAAAGCTGCAGTTGGCCCGTGGCAGCGCCGCAGGGGAAGACTCGCAGACCGGCTCATACGTCTCTTCCGGCGAATCGGCCTGATTCCCAATCGCGATTTTCACCATCTGCTCGGACTCCAAAACTTTCGCCGCCTGCAAGTCCCTCGAGAAGTCGCTCTGTATCTCTGCGTAGTTCGTTTGATCGCTCTTATCTGTAAGGGAATCCATCGTCAGAATCTTACCTCGTAGATATCTCTGTACGTCACCGGAAATGCTACCTTGTGTGAACAGAGAGATAGCAGCTGCCTCCCCTCTTTTATATATCTGTCTTTAAAAATGCTATTCATGCTGTTTACGAATTTTATCGATGTCTCAGAATCTCTTAAGAGAAAAATGATATATTTTGATATTACTCCAATTAAAGAGACGTAAATCTAAATTGATCATTCTTTTTAATAGAAAAAATATGTAAAATTATAAGAAAATAGTTATTTCATTATCAATCATAGCTTTTTTGTTTTTTCGCAAAATGATATATTTTATTGCGGCAATTTTTTCGTGGAAATGTAAAATATAATAAATATTTATATTTTAATATAACATATTAGCTAGTTTTAATATTATTTTTATTAATATTATTAACTAATATTTTTGTAAAATTTTCTATTACACTATTTACAATTAATATCTAGATTTAAATGCAATATTATACAATTCTTGAATAAAAATGAGATAATGTAATTAATTGTAAAATAATATTCATGATTATTCTTTGATGCTCCTCATTTTTAATATTTTGAAAAAACATAACTATTTTATTTCCAGAGAGAGAGAGAGTGCATAGTGCGTGAATTATGCGTTTGCTGAACGCTTTCAATTATCCGATCCGACGTTATATAGATTCAATAATTGCGCAAATCGAGCCGCACTTGAGCAAGACAATATTTGCATAAATTCTTTTACGATTATCGAACTCGACAAAGAAATCTGATGATGTGTCAAGAGAACGTACCCGCGACGCTTTCGACGGCTGATTGGTTTTGCTCGGATTGCCTAGAAATCACGTCGTCCGCGGGAGGCATTCTTGCGGCGACCTTGGACTGTTGTATGTTTCCATTCTTGCGCCGCTCGTTCTTTCCAATGAGTAGAGGCAATGTAGCGCATATCTGTTGATGAGTAATTACGATCTGCTCTAGATCGAACCCGACGGGGTGCCGAACCAGAGTAGGATTCGTAGCGGATGCCACGTGGACGAAGTTTGTGGGTGACGAGATGATCACATTCCTCAATTCATCCCTTGACAGGCTTCTGGTTTTGGTGTACGCATCCGGGACGGTCCCCGAAAAGGGCGCCGTTTGCAACGACCTCAGGGAACTCAGCGAACTGCTTAGAGCGTGCTTCTTCTTCAGCTTCTTCTTTTTTTTCGGCTGCTTCACCAGATGCCGCGGTACGTAGTGCAGCATGTTTCTGGTGAAGCGCCTCTTCTTCTTCTTCTTATACCGCGATGATGCGTCATCGTTCTCGTCGCTCGTGATCGATCCCGCGTCCTGATTTGAGTATCCTACAAAAGGGTTCTCATACGTGGCCTCTCTAGTCGCCAAATCAGTTACAGACTGCGATTTCGTGGCTATCTTCGAAGGAACTGGAGAATTTCTTTCGATCTTGTAAATGTGTGCGATGGATTCGGGAATTGTCTTATCTAGGACATCAAGATTGTATGTTAATGCTTTGTAATCTGTTATGCTAATCGTTTCGTAGTCGCTGGATGAATTGGAATCTCTTCTTTCAATCGAGCATTTTTCTTTTTCACATTGATTTTCAGTAAGACTGGCATCATCGTGAGAATTCGTCTTCGTTTGCGGCTGTGCTGAATCATTGCTATTGTCGCTTCGAAAGTCCTTAATGTGAGATTCTTCTTTCGTGAATAACCTTGTAGAAAATGGACTTTCTACAGTATTTTCTATGACTCCTGTCGCATTTATTGGCGTCTGAATTTCCTTTCCGAGAGTATTCTCGATATTGCATTCGGTTCTGGAATCTAGTATTCTGGTGGCACGAGTCGTCGACTGGTTTTCCGTCTTCGTGGAAGAGAAGGCTAGGCACTTGGAGTAACTCTTCCATTGATGACTCGCCCCGGATTTCACCTAATGACGAAACGGGCGTAATTAAACGGCCGATTAATTAAATCAATCGTTGCAAGTGTCATAAGAGAGAAAGTTTTTAAAAAGTCAGGAAAAATTCTATTTTACGATAATAATTTAAAAATAATCTAAATATTCCTATGCTATTATGAGTTTCTAATATGTATTTTTTAAATATGACACAAACTTCTCTAAAAAGAAACGTTAATTATTTTAATTAACTAATACTCTTTCTGTAATGATCGATTACATTGGACGTCGCTTGTATGATCAGAGACTTAAAAATCACAAAGATCAAATTAATTTTTACAATACAATCATTTCTAATAACTTTATTTTGATTTAGAAACTATCGTATATTCCATAATCAAGGAATATGTACATGCAAAATAATATTCAACAATAGTAAAAAATGGGAAAGGTTTTTTTGTCGAAATATATTTGCAGGAAAATATTAAGACATAATCATTCTGTAAAAATAGAGTTCGTTGCAACGAAGAAAGAGTAATTTTCCTTGCAATAAAATATTTTATTTAATTGTGAGAAAGGTGCGACATTCATCGTGACTAACATGGAATTTCGCGGTTTTACAGAGAGCAACAAGTGCGTCGACCGTAAGCCATGATTTTTACCTGTCGGCCGCATTCCGTACTCTCATCAAACCGATGGAATGTCGGCGATACAAGAAAATCGCAGTTTCCCCGCAATAAAACCGTATCGTATGATAAAAGTCGCTCGATGTCGCCTTGGAAAAGTCTCATTTTAGCCGTGGATTAAGTTTTCGGACGGGACTACGTTTTTTCGCATAACGGTATCACGAAAATGCGTATAGTGAAGGATCGAGGTGCTCCATCTTTGCGATTCTTATCCGACGTGGTAAGCTAGCGTCGTAAGAGCTAACAAGCCACTCCTCCGACTATTAGCATCCTTTTGCTCGTGTATCCGCATGTGCGTATATCTCGTGCGTATTCTCACGTACGTAAGAGAAAACTTACTCGATCTTTTCCCTTGCAAAGAGCCACGTAAACTCTTATTTTTAAATGCATATCCGGATTATGCAGATTATGCGCGAGAATAGTGATGATAAAATCCCTTTGGATTTTGAAGAATTTAGAAAAATCTTATTCGAATTATGTTAAACTGTATAAATTGCAATAAACAACAGTAACTTTAAAAAATTATTTTTCTACTTTCTCGACATTTTTCTATGATGATTTCTAAGACATTTAGGAATATTCATAAAATCATTCAGAATTATTTCACAATCATTTAAAATTTTTTCTCATTTGCAATAAAATATATGATACATATTAAAAATTTTTAACTATTTATACATATATATATATATATTAAATATGTTTATATTAAATACTAATATTATATAATTAAATGTCTGTTTTGAAGTTTGGGATTAATCTGTCTCGTGAAGGTTCAAACATTTCTAGAATTTACAAGTTGTCGAATTTTTTTTTAGAGTTAAGCTGCTTCTTGAAGGTCTTCCGATAAAGAGAAATAGAGAATATTTATACCAACATTGACATACCTTATAAGACGGTCGTTTAGTCGAATTTTTTCCATTGACAACTCTTTTTTCTTTATCTGGCTTTTCCGTCTTATCTACAACATTGTCGCTCTCCACAGGAAGCAACTGCAGAGGCAATCTCGTTCGTTTTAGGGCTAAGCTATCGAGAGTGGCGTAAACGACTTTGTTAGAGATTAAGGCAGCCTTGCCGCTCCCGTGCAGGAAACTTCGATTGGCAGTGGGTGAAGGGCTCATCTCGTGTCCCTTTTAAGGCTCGATCAAGTATGATTCACTCTAGTTCCGTGTGAACATCACTTCACACGTTGTTGTTCAATGTTCTTATTGTTATTCATTTTTCTCTTCTTCGATCTGAAATCTTGAAAAAAGATTCCCGGTTTTAGTACTTTTACAATGTTTTTATCTTTAGTTTATCTTTTTCATTATGTAGATTCGCAGGATCTAAATAAAAGAAATTGAGATTCATTCTTTTTGTATTATCTCTTCTTACAATGCATGTTCATATCTTTTTTATGGAACTTTTTGTATTATTTAAAGATTCATACCCATATACGGCTATCCATAGACTGTTTCTTACATGCCCAATTTCGTCACCTTTAGATAAGTTCTCGATAACTTTATCCAAAAGATATCTCTCAGAATCGGTTTTCTTCACCTCTGAATACGATAATTTATAGTAAAATTCTAATACCTTTTGTGTCGAAAGTTAGTAGTATGAAGAATAGCTATCCGTTAGATACATAACTAGAGGTTTCAGTAAAGAAAACGAATTTTTAGAATCTGACGGATACCTATCTTTATCTGGAAGATAGCTATTGGGAGGTGTGAAGAAACCGAGCAATAATCTTTTTGCCTTTAAAAAACACTAATCTCATTTCATGTACATTTTTTATTATCTAAATTTAGAAAGTCTACAGAAAATTCCCATGTTATTTCCAGAAACGTTTTTCCTCGATTTTTACATTTTATACCATTGATCACAATTAAATCTAACTCAAAATATGCTTTATGCTGCTCTATTCGCAACAAATATTGATGAGTTTGCGTTTTTCATGTACATTATTACGCGTCCTCGGATTGCACAATGGTAATCACGCAAACCAAAAGTGCAGGAAGAAGAATCATCGTCGCAAATCGCAATCTGGCACGAAGAGGATGTAAAGAACCGCATGTTCAAACGTTTTCCGCGAAAATGCTGATAAGCCGCATTCATGTGTGCCCTTATCACGGGTATCGCGCGTACATATAATTGTTGATCGCGATGCTGCCATTGGTAGCTACAGTGATTGTTTATTACGCAATGGATGTAATATTTATTTCTATTGTTACATATATATACTTATAATTCAATTTTCAGCAGACTCTGAATTTTGTGGCATATGTTGAATCTACGAGACTTCATATAATTGATACAATTATTTATTTTTATAAAATCCGGGCTTGCGAATCAAAGCGGATAGGCAATTGGCAAATAAGCTTATCATAGCTTACATTAATTGTCACAGGAAACAAGAGTTGTTGTTCGCCATCGAAGCCTGCTCGGTCTTTGTTTTTCTTTCGCGATCTAATCAGTAATTATCTGTTATTAAAGGAATCTAGAATGAATCTGTTATTACAGGAAGAGCCGTCTATTTCTGTTAATCTATCGAATAAATTCATATAACATATTAAACTAAACATAAAATTTTGCGCGATAGATTATTTGTAATTTTTTCTATCAGATATAATTTCTCTGAGAGACAATCAGATTAATTGGTTTTAAGCGCTTGTACGGATTTTACATTGTTTCTCTAACTCACACAGTTGTTAAACAGATTATTATTCTAGCTTATTTAGTTATGAAACCGATTTCTGCTTTTATCTCGATTAAGTAGGTTAATTAAAGCCGTTCAAGTGACTGTGACGATGCAATAAGATTTCAGTAACAAATGACAGTTATTCTTTTTTAAATTTTATGATAATATTATTAAACTACCTACTCCTCGCGATATATAATATAATATTATAATAACCATTGTTTGCCTGTGTCAAAATAGATATATACAATACATTAATAGCCCCAATGGATAAAAATTGATATTTTTAATATGTAACATTAATATAAAATTTCTATTCGCATTATCAACAATCTTAATTAAAATTTTATCGATTCAAATATATAGAATATTTTAAAAGTACAAATAATAAAAAAAAACAGTTGTTATATTCTATCGTTTAATCAAAGATTCAAAATATTCCTTTCGTTTTAAACTCACGTAGTAGCATCAATATTGCAATCGCGGGGACGAGCTCGGCGACAGCACATCGCACATTTCGCACAAAACAGCTGCGCGACGGCGGGTTATTGCCATGCCGTTCCTTATTTTAACTCGTCAGTCGTGTCACGTCGCGGGAAACTCGTCGCTTTGCGAAAAAGATGACGATCGCAACGGTCGCGGTACTCGTTCCGCTCGATCTCTCGCCGAAGCTTCGCGCACCGCGACCTCCTCGAAGAAGCCGCGCGGATCCGTTATGAGCGAGGAATTCGTATCTCGCGCACACGCGTACGTACTTCACTATGCGCGTCGCACGTGCACTCGCCCGACGACGAGCGCTATGCGACGCAGCGAAACGAAACGTACGATCACGCGGCGCGACGCGCACTGATCGCGCGACAGTGCGGCGTGCGGCCACGCCACGCCAGCGTTGACGATCGATCGTCAATGATCGAGCGGTTGCGCGTGTGCGCAGCGACAAATCACGCGGCTGCACTCGCGCCGGATTTTCGGAGCACTCTCGCCACTCGCGCACGCCGCACGCACGGTGGGGCCTGCGTATTCGACTCGAGGATCATCGGCCCCGCTCGGCGATCCTCGGCGAGGCTCGTGCATCAGTACCGTAGCGCATAGATCAGCGATCCATGGATCGCTGAATCCATGGATTCTCGCGTGCCTTCGTTGAGCAGCGTGTATGAATTTATAACCATTTTTTCATCTGTCTTTGAGAAAAGAAATGATAGATTAATTATTAAGAAATTGAAGATATTAAATCGTGACGCTTTCCGTTATTTTTTTTAAAACATGTTAAATTCTTTTCTCGTCAAAAGTGTCGAGTGTAATAATCAATAGCATAATGTTGAGATATTATGAAACTACAGAATTTTGCAGTAATTGTTCAATTAAATAGATTAAATAGATTAAAATAGATTAAATAGATTACTTATTTTGTTTATTTGTGTAATATTATAAAATGTACATAAATAAAATATATTAATTTCTAAAATAAGATTTTCATAATATTATAATCGCAAAATTATTTTATCTTATTTTCATAGCAATATTATTAGTAAAATAAATGTAAATAATAAATCTGATTGCATTCATGTTCAAACTGTTGCAAAAGTAAATATTGCTAACTATTCCGGAATTTTAATTACTTTTTCTCGATTAATACTTCCTATATACATGCGTAGTATATATACATTAACAAGTGCATTATCCGTAAAATATTTACACATTGGATTGCGAGAGTGCTTGTGAAAGTTATACTCGTAGTTATTTATTATTGGTAGTTATTTGAACAGCATTTTTTGTATATATGACATTGTTCGTTCAATTTATACCTTGTATATCGACAGCGTCACGACAAAAAGGCATATGCGACAAAAATCTAAAAATGAGATTATTATGAAAAATAGGTCATAAGAGTTAAGTCTTGCATCTATGATTGTATCCATAAAAAATTCGAGAATCGTTAATTTTATTACTAATTAATAAAAAAAATTGATAAAAAAACCTTGAATAACATTTTTTGGATCTTTCTCAATTTTTGGATTTCCTGTAAATTTGGTAAAAGCCACTTACGCCTTCTTGTCGTGACGACATCGATATATATGTTTGATAGAAGCTATAATATTCTTAAATAGTAATAATGTTGGAGAAAGAAACGAATCGTTGCACTTCACTTGATAAGATAAACTAAATTTTATCTGAGTACTTTAAGCTGGTCCTCACCTCTATCCACTTCTTCTGTCAGTGTTGATCAATAACTGCCGAAGAGAATTACAACGTAATTTCTTTTGTTAAAATATTTAAGTATTAAAGTTTGATGGTACGCTGTTATTTGATTTTTATATACAATTTGTGTTAAAACACCATTTGAATATACATAAACTAATTGTTACATTTAAGTATAACATATACATACATATAGTATAACATATACAGCACAATCTTTTGAATTTGAATAAAATTATATTTCTATAAAATGTAACTATATTTTTCGGAATATTTATATTCTCTTTATTGTTTCAGTCTATTTCGGACAATCCATAATTTACGTTAGATTTTAATATAAAATTCTATCTATAATTTTGTATGCCATATTTTGATATATATATGTACATATACACGGATATATTTTAATATTAATTTTATATATAGGTATTTTTTCTAATTTTTCAAACATTTTTTGTGTATTACATTACTCATAAAATTATTAACAGAATTCTATCCCAAATTTTGATACAAATTATAAATCGTTTAAAGCGATCTCAATCGATCAATCTGGTTTCTAAAATTTATTTTAAATTTATAATATTAAGATTACACAGCTGGAGTGAAAGTAACTTGTGAATTTCAAGATGAACGCAAGAAGAAACACTTTAAATTATTTATAATTATACTTTTACTCTAACCGCGTCATTATTGTACAAAAGCGCAAATATTTGTCAAGATTTCTCTCAGATATATTTTCGCTAATAAAACTTTACTTTCTATTAAACGTTTGCAGTATGTCGGTTTTCAATGCACCATTCTGCAGTGAAGGATGCGCAAGACCGACGAGAGACAAGAAAATTGCATATAGCGTGTCCGATATCGTTCTGCAGTGATTCCGCATTCTTTCTCCGGGGATTTCTCCGTTTCGTTCTCGTGCCCGCGCGTTTTCATCATCAAATTTTCTGCTGACTCCCACGTACGCAACGTGACAATTTCTTTGTGTATTATACACTCGTGTCTTCGCAATATTTTACAATGAACTTTATTATATAAGAAACTTATTATGTACTTATAAACTTTAGAAGTAATCATTTATTTAAATTAATTACAATCAGTTAATTAAATAGATATTGCTATATTAATTGTACTGCATTAAAAGATAACTTTAATCACGTAGCATTTAATAATTGGTATATCTCGACGGCAATAAAAAATATTGTGATCGCTATACTGTTACTTTTCTGAAGATTTATTTATATGATAGTGCTTCTCCCACTTTATGTTAAAATTATAATATAATGAAGTAATATTGTGTAATATAATTTGCAATATAGATCTATAAATAAAACTGATTATAAATTTTGGTAGATTGAACCGCCAGCAATAACTTAACAATATTATTCAATCATCGACAACTGGCCAAATTTATTACAAAATAAATATTATAACGACGTTTCGACCCTTGGTTTGGGTCGAAATCAATATTAATTGTAAAATATAATAAGGCGATAAAATATAAAATTAATATGTCTAGTTAGAAACAATGGAGCAATACCTAATTCAAATGTATAAAATTGTCATCTTAACAAGAACATCCCTTATATATGAAAATTTTCTAAAAC
>NJRQ01000724.1:40618-56390 GCA_003063805.1 Aphaenogaster ashmeadi
TTTAAAATGGAAATTTAAAATGGAAAAAGCATTTAAAATGCCTATTTAAAATAGGCATTTACATTTTATAAATGCTTTTATTTCAAATAATGCTCAAATAATGCCCATCCCTGGCAGGTATATGTGTATGTGTGTATGTGTATGGACATAAGATATTGTGCGTCGAAGGTAGTCAGAAATTCCGACATTCCTGCGCAGGTGAGTCTGGGATGCTGATGTGGCACATTGGCCCCGTTCACTCTTCCCCGAATACTGCGTGCGAGGACCAACGAAATTACGATTTCAGAGAAGGCTCCTCTTGCAAAGTGGAGCATGATAAAATATGATACGTTCAATCGAGTCATCCGTTACCGAGAGGAAACAAGAACAAAACAGACAATGAATAACACTGCGTGCCACTTTTACGTAGCTCATCAGTATTATATTACGCGAATACCTCTCGCTAGTTTTTACTTTTAAAATAAATCTTGAAATTAAATATGTATAATTCGTATGTAATAGTGTGCACACAGTATATTGTTCACGCAAACGCAACTTGTGGCACATGTTTGCCATTCCCTTTTTTGCATTAGCCTATGTAATTTAATGTTAAACGTGTATCTTTGGCCTCGAGTTTATAATACACGTAATCATTATCTCACTCGCATAGATTCTTAGATTACCTGTAGCTAGCTTGCTCGCCTCGTTATCACACTATGGCTAATTTGGCAGCGTATCGAGGAACGAATTAATTGCAGTTGCGCGTCCGTCTCTGCTTCAATTAGACGATCAAATCGCGGGATATCTAACAGGAATTTAATGTTTTGGAAGACAATGAGTATATGCAATTATTGCGCATCTGTTCAACTGCAATTTCTGTTCTAGATATAAATGTATATTCACGTCTCTTAACAATTATTAATATTACGTTTGCATATTACATATACATACTTAATTATCTTTTCAAATAAAATCTTTTGCGAAAAAGATGCTCGTCTATATATTGCATATTATTTTTTTTTGGCCTGAAATTATTCACATTGTTAAATTCTTTTTGAAATACACGTATCGATTGATTGTAATCTACTTATAAACTTTGATAAAATTTACCTAGATGTATGCAATCGTTCGTAATGATCATGATACCATATAATCAGTTCAAGATCGAGATCCGCGCGCTCTCTACCTCTGATGCTACAGTAATAAACTCGACGGCGATCGGGAAGCGTAGAATCGTGATTACTAGCTACAGTCAGTAGACAGTTAGCTTGCACACGAAGCGGATTCACATCACAAT
The DNA here is from genome assembly GCA_003063805.1 of Aphaenogaster ashmeadi. Lineage (NCBI taxonomy): Eukaryota > Metazoa > Arthropoda > Insecta > Hymenoptera > Formicidae > Aphaenogaster > Aphaenogaster ashmeadi. The sequence continues at coordinate 41,895 of NJRQ01000724.1, forward strand.
GTCGGTCGAACAGGTATTGCTTTATTTTCACGCAAAATTTCTCTCTCTCTCTCTCTCCTCTCTCTTCTCCTCTCTCTCTCTCTCTCTCTCTCTCTCTCTCTCTTTCTCTCTCTCTTTCTCTCTCTCTCTCTTCTTTCTCTTTGCGAAATTAAATTCCATGGAATAAATTAATCTACGAAATCAGGAATTATTCGAGAAATATTTGGAAAATAAATCAAAATAAAATTATTAAAACCTTAATGGAATTATCTAATTTTGTTAGGAGTACTAAAACAAACAAAAAAGGAATAGAATAGAGGAATAAAGTAGAAAAAGAGTAAAAAATTATATTAATTCCTGATCTCGAGGATTAAGAATTCATAAATTTGCAAAATGAGAATTTCCTTTAATTCCTTTTAATTTTTGCGTTTCTCACAGAGTTTCTTGACTAACACGTAAAATGTTTGTGGTTAGTGTTATCATGTTGTTTGTTGTTTTTAAAATATTTGCATGTAAGTAATTCGCGAGGTCGCGAAACGACTTCATAGATGAGTGTCGTCCACGACGATTACCTATAACGGGGTTTTCTATGGTCGATCTTAGAACCGGTATACCGCTTTATACACATAAATACAAAGTGCCCCAGACTTATCAAATTATATCTTTACTTATATATCCTTTTAAGTTAAAATCTATTATTTCTCGATCAAAGTGCCAAGAAACTCAACTATTTAAAAATTAAAAAACTCAACTGTTTATAAATGCGATTGAAAATGAAGGGCGATTATTGGGAAACTGGATCCTGGAAGTGCAAATTTTATTCGTCATTTAATCGAATAAATCGTCATATAGTTCGAAAATTAGTAACAAAAATATCTAATATAGAAAGCTGACAACTTGTATCAAATAATCTTTCTCAACATTTTCATTGAAGGAAATCGATTTAAAATTAATCATGAATATATAAATGAAAGTCTGAGATACTGATGTACAAATATATATTCTTGTTGCGAAATATATAAATAGAATTTATGAATGAGAGAAATATTTGTATATTTATAACAGAATGTCGTTTTATAATAATTTTGAATATATTGTTGTTGAAGATTTGTGTTTTTTTATTTCTAATAAATAAATTCATTATTGAGATAAATAAATTCATTTATCTACTTATCTCATTCATCATGTAAAAATTAATTTTAAAATGCGATAATAGTGCTAGAAAAAAGTAAACGTTACACAATTTTTTTCGGAGAAAATTAAGGTTTTACAAATAGTACAACATTAGTTTAGTTTAATTTCTTAATGCAGACAGTATAATTTGAAAGTATCTATTATTACTATACATATTATAGCTAATATATTATTAAAGATTGATAAATTTAGTTACTTCAGACAGAGTTTTTAGATTAGAGAGGAACACAGATGCATTACATACATTATCAAAATTTTTATGCTGTATTTTCCCCAACAAATAAGAGTAATATTATAGTATTAAATGATAATATTAAATAATAAAAAATAATAATGTTATAATATAGATTATACTTAATAAATTGTTTGTAACTAATTTCAAAGCTATTGAAAATTTTTATTACAAAATATAATTATTAATTTAAGCGTAATCTCTTCTCAAATCATTTCCAAACGATACTTGAGTGATACGCAATTCCCAATTCAAGATTAGGTAACATAAAATTCAAGGATTATTATAATACATATACATAAGATATTTTTTCGAAATTCGACTATTAAATCGCGAAATAGAAGATTCAAACAAGCATTGCAAGACAAGCTTTATTTAAATTCTTTGCTTTATAATTATAAATATGATGTTACGAATATCAAATTAATTTTTAAGATTTATTTATTGAACTGTTATATCTCAAGACTAGTTTCAGCTAAATTTAGCAGAAACACAACTATAAATATGGAATTTAAACTTTTCTATTCTATATGATATATCTGTGATATATATGTGATATATCTTATTTTCTGATTTGCAAGCGAATTTATAACGATATTGCATTAGTCAGTTTTATCTACATGGCTTTTAATTTTCCGTTATTGCATTGTATAATTATTGCGAAAGTGTTGCAAAAATGCGTGAATATGTTTACGAACCGATTGTATTTGCAATAATCTGTTATAACAATCTGTTATATTAATACCCCGAAAAGAGAAACAAATTCGTGTTGCCCGACCCTGGTTCGCGCATGGTGATAAGTTTCACGAGGTGGGGATTAGCGTTTTTAACTTGTGCCAGCATTCGATCGGTGGTCACAAAGTACTTATATTACCTACAGTGTAGACGTGCGACTAATTATAAGGATGTCTCTCGATCAGGTATCGTAGATATCTTCATTCATTTCTGTAGGCCTATTCTGTAACTTTTAACGCAGCTTTTTTACCATATATTATACCTGCGCAATGACAACGTAACGATAACAACACTGTCGTTAAAAGTTACAGAATAGGCCTACTGATTGCAACGCGTAAAGAGTGCATCATCAGCGTTATGTGCATAAAGAATGCATTCTCCGTGTTTGCACTAATTTTTTCGGAGTTCGGAATTATATACATCGGACTGCATCAGAACGGCATTGATTGATTAATCAAAGCGGAAATGAGCCACAAAAATTGGCCGGCGACACAGCATACTGATTTGATTGGTCCCAAGTTGCGATCGTGCACGATATTATTATTTGCATTTCTCCGAGGAGAAATTCGGAACAGGCGGTAGATTATTTAATCTGGATGCACCCGGCTGAGGAAAGTTCGGAAATTCCGGCGAGAAATTTTGAAATCTGTCTCTTTCTCTCTCTTGTTTGTTATTGCGACTATAAAAATTATACGATTAAAAAGTTTAAATTAGCTATATAATTATTGATGTTAACAATTTTAATTGTACAATCCTGGCTTGTGATTTGGCTAGCAATAGGACCATTTTTCTTTAAGGAGTTTAATGCAGAGTCATTCACGACTCAAAGGTCACTTTTGTAACCTTTTCTGAGTGAGCATAATCCATATTTATAAGCTGATATCCATAATATGCTGTTGAGATACGTAGTGACTAACAACAGTGCTTCTGATAAACACTTGTCTAATATTAACTCTTTAATACAATATTAGTTATATGTGAATGACTAATGTAAAATTTTTCGCAACAAATTCTCTTTACATTATAATTAATTCTACTCTCTTTAGAAAAGACCAAAACCCATGGTCGAAAAAAACGTCGCGATTCGCGATATATTAATTTAAATTAAGAACTGGCCAGTTGAGTCGAAACAAAAATCTCTTCTGTAATGTAAAATTGTTTTGAAATAATAAAATTGTATTTTCCTTATAGCAATTTGAGACAGCTGCCGAAGCTGTAAAGGCGCTCACGAAGCGTCCTACTGACGAGGAGCTGTTAGAACTTTACGCCTTGTTCAAACAAGCTACAGTTGGCGATAATAACACATGTAAGTTCCTTTTAATATTATGAAAACATTTAATGATAATATTTAATTTCGCGTGTTTATATATATATATATATATATATATATATATTAACATAATATGATACATACAATGTATTGTATTTATACTTGTAAAATTATATTTATTTTATATATTTACCGTTAAATCATAGAAATCTAATTATTTATAGAAATCAATGATTTACTAATTATTCACATACTCGATTGCTTTACTTTAATATTCCAAATTATAAAATAAATAATATTATAACTGTATAAAATAAATGATTAATATTATATTATATTAATAATGTATACTGTGTAATATATATATGTGTTTCAGCCAAACCCGGCATGCTGGATTTGAAAGGAAAAGCCAAGTGGGAAGCCTGGAATAAGAAGAAGGGTACCTCGCAAGAAGTGGCGAAGCAAACATACATCAATTATGCCAATCAATTGATCGCAAAATACAAATAGTTTTATTTATGGTCGGTAGTGGTCGGTAGTTGCGTTTCTGCTTTAGACATGAATTAAAAGAAACATATTTCCATATTTTCTTAGCACCTTGTTACTTATTGGTAAATTAAACGCTTTGCGATTTTCACTACAACTTTGTTGCGTAAATGTTTGAACTTGTCCTGATAATACGATGCGATCGTTCGTAATCAAACAGAGAAGCAGATAAAATACGCTGTATCACATATGACACGCAATCCTTATCAATAATTACCACGCGATATAATATTCTCCAATCGCGTTTCATGCGTTCGATTTATGCATAACCGTGTAACGTGTAATAACAATTTACATAAAACTTGTGAAATTAGAGCAGCTTCCAAGCTTCACGGAATATAAAAATCTATTCTGAGGAATGCGATACTTTTTATAACAGCCTCGTGATGTAACACTTTCCGAGTTTTTCAGATTGCTATTTAAAATTCTATCAGATTTTGTGCATAGCATTTTCGATATATGGTACTACACATTGATCTAGAAATACTTTTTTTTTAAATATATATAAAATAGAATCTTGATGTTTATTACTATTTCTTTTTTGCAATGTTTTTTAGGAATGATATTTACAAGTATAAAAATTAAAGTCGTAAACTTTTTATAAGCGATCACAATGATTTTAATTTATAATAATTTACATTTTACCATTATTATCAGTGGTCGACCAATGATGATGTCCTCCATGTTCGACAGACTTATTTTAGGATCTGTAACACACTGTATATCACCGTCTATCTGGACAATACCATTCGCAACTCGTATTGTGTCGGATGGTGACTCCACTGTGTGTGCCAAAGTACGTGGCCCGTACGTGGCCTATGAAGCCTTTACTCACAATCAGTGCATATGCGTAACAATATAAAAACCAAGATCAGTCGACTAATAAAAAAAAATTAACATCAGCTGAGTTGTAAGAATTAATAACAAAAGAATAATTAGCTGAGTTGTAAGAATTAATAACAAAAGAATAATTAGCATGCGTACATCAATGCATAATTACGAGCTTGAGTGTGCATACTTGACATAAACGGTTAACTTTTAATATAACTCTGAAAATAGTCTACAATCTCGATATTTTCGACATCAATTGATTTCTATAAAATATTTCGTTAAAATTATTCGTTGAATATGAAGTAATACGATTATTTACAAACTTACATACTTTTGTAAATTAATAATGCAATTTTTTGGCCATTGGCAACATTTATCATAAACTGTAAACAAATGGTACACGCGTTTTGAATTCTATTAAAACATTAAATATATTTGAAGCTATACGATTTATTGTTGTTCTGGCAATAATAGAAGAATGTATAAACAGTCTTATTTTTTTATACAGGTATATTGTTCTGTTTTCACTGGATATCATTGTGAATTAGATTTATATTGGCCTAAAATATTGGTTTCAAATTTTTAAAAATCTGATTACACTTTTAATTTTAAATTTAAGTCAGTATCTTATCCAGTAAGAACGGATTGATTTATAAGGCCCTCAACCTCCGCTGATTCTAATCTGCGCTCTTCTTTTTGCTTAGATATATATTTTTTATTTTCTTATTATTTTTCCGCAATTTATTTTATATATATGTATATATATATATATATATATATATATACATATATATAACATAAATTTTCTTTATATATATATACATATATATAAAATAAATTTTCTTAATATTTAAATAGCTTATTATATATCTTATATTTTGTAATTTTACACTGTAAAATTGTGTAAAATTACAAAATATAAGATATATAATAAGCTATTTAAATATTAAGAAAATTTCACAGATATTGAATTACACAAAAACGATCGTACAATTATAAAAAATTTATACGATTTTTACTCCCAACTGCTGCCAATCGAAAGTTGGCACAACGGAGAGAGTATGCGTTTCCCCGAGGTCGAATCGGTTGTTACCTTATTTCTCGATAACTACAACATAATTTTAATATCAGAAATGTATTTATATCGCTATATATTAGCACAGGAATAAAACAAGGATTAATTGTGTGGTATATTTATTATGTGGTATATTAATTATGTATTTATTTGTTATGAAACTTATTAGTTTAAATTTTATGTAAGTTTACGAGTGAAAATAAACTTTACAAATGAAAAGGTTAATAAATCTATTGAATATGTCTTGCAATCGTAGAAGTACTTTGATCTCCGATGCATTTTTCGAAACTTTCAAAAGAAATATCCAATGCGTGAAAATATAGACAAAAATTCGATATAAACCAATGGTCAAATTTACAAATAAATCCCAATCTAAAATTTGTACTATAGCGATACACATAATTTTTATAATATATAAATTCAGTGTGGGGTAACTGACATAACAATTTGGCCAGATTAAGAATTCTCTGCCGAATGATACAGTTAGTATCCGACACAGAGAAAAACTATTCTCAAGGTGAAAAGCGAGCTGGATGTATTCTGTTTCTATCTGACCCCATGGAATCAATTCGCGAAAGAAAATTCGACTCATTAAACTCCAGGGATCTAACTGTAAAAGAAAATGTATCCTGAGTCTTCCAAACTAGTCCTGATAATGGTTATTTCGGCAACAAGTCAACGATAGCGAACTAATAGTGAACGAATAGAGATAGTGAACGAATCATTGTTTTTCAAATAATTGCATGATACAAATTTATGAAAATTTCCTGCATTTTTAATATTTAAATATTTTAAATATTCTCCCATTATTAAGGATATATCTTCCTCATAATTAAGATACATTTTTCTCTCATAATATATAATTTAATCATCTTCGCGACTATGGCACATCATATATGGTTGTTTCTGGGGATCGCCAAGAAAATGCGTAACTATGCGTCATGGATAAGTCCCAAGGGAATCGAAATAACCTTGCACAACGAAAATCGTTATGATTCCCCGCCGGTACAAATGCATTTATTAACAGCCAGAGATAATGATAAGGCCTCTTCGTCAGCGATTGCGCCCAAAAACATGGAAAGAATACGGTGTTATATAATTATTATATATTTTTATATTTTATACAAAACAGACTCATGTTATTGCGCATTTTCAACAGTAATTGTAATTTTTAATAATAATTATCGATTCTAAACCTTCTTGACCTCGACTCTGTTTCAAACTCACAAGTCTGTGCATATACCTGTCTCTTATACACATCTAGATGTGTATAAGAGATCTTGACCTCGACTCTGTTTCAAACTCACAAGTCTGTGCATATACAACCCAGCCAGAAATGATTAGTCGAATCGACATCGATTCGACGTAGATGCGTCGATGAAAGGTCGAAAATGATCAAAATATCAACCAGTATTTAACCAGTCATCGATACATCGATGTCGATTCGACTAATCATTTCTGGCTGGGAAAGGAATAAACAATAATAAAGATGTAGGATACCCAAAGTTAAGGTTCACAACAGAACATTATTCCTTTGGCAACTTGCACGTCAAAGACAAAATTGGAAGGTTCTAAAATAACGATCGCAGAACATAGGAGTTTTTGGAGGATAACGATCTGCGATTCTTTTTGCACAAAAAACAAGGTGGAGCAAAGAAAGGTAAGAGATACAATCAAATGTGGAACAAGATCTTCCTTGCCTAATTCATTAAATTTCTCATTGTCAGATTTAGGCGATTTAAAACTTAAACGTTCAATCAAACGATCAAAAATTTAAACTTAGTAACGATGTTTTGTAACAATTTTTACAGTTTCAGTGAAATGCGAATTACACAGTTCTTGTCAATTTCTTGAAAAGAAAAAGACATTGCAAAATTTTGATAATCCTTATAGCAACGAGTATTCATCAAGTGTTTATTTTGTCATAATATCAAAATTATAGTCAAATTGATACGATCTTATCGTAGAAATAACAATATAATAGCTAATAAAATAATAGAAAATAAAAATAAAAATTGAACCGTTAGTTCTAGAATTTTTTTGCGCAAATCGTATAAATATTGCAAGTCTGATACTATTCTAAATAGCTAATGTCAATGGTCAAAGAAAAGGAAAAAGAGAATCTGAATCCAAAAGATGAGATTGAAACTCATTGTCTATTTTATAATTTTTCCTTCTGGAATATTAATAACTATAAAATATGGCTAGATTTGGTATATATCAATTTGTCAAACAACAATATTACTAGTTTGCCAAAGATGTTGGGTACTTTGCCAAACCTTCAAGAACTTATACTTTCAAGAAATTGTCTTGGAATGTACGGTCGATCCGATTGGTCGTGGATGAAGGAAATTTCCATTACGAGTAATTTGATAGCTCTAGACTTATGTAATAATTCAGTAAGTTATAGAACAATCTGTTAAAGTTAATCATGAAAAGTTGACAAGTAAAATAGATCATCTAAATTTAGTTAATCGTTACTATTATTATTGATCCATCTTTATTTACAGTTGACAGAATTACCTGAATATATTTGGAACCTACGTGCTTTAACATCGTTGAAAATTTGTCACAACATGTTGACGCGCTTATCTCAAAAAATTCAGAATCTATACAAATTAAGATTCTTGGAATTATCAAATAACAGATTATCACATTTACCAGGAAGTTATCTTAAAATGCTACATCTGCCTTTCGTTAATATTTCGAGGAATTTATTTGCAGATCAACAAGATGAGTTTTGTAGTAATACCGTAACGATCATCCCAACGCTTATGGAATTGTCAGCTAAAGTAATTCTAAACTCTAGGTTTGTTGCCTCTTCTCTTTTCTATTTTTCATTCTGTGCATATTTCTGTGCTTTACCACTCGAGATATGCGATACACGATCCAAAATGATAATACTCACATTTTTGTAGAATATCATATGATTATTTACCACATATGTTAGTTCAATATTTAAATGAAGTGGAGAGTTGCTTTTATTGTGCAAAACTTTGTCTTTGTGGTTGTGTAAGATCGTTTATATATTGTACCATGCCGATAATAACTAAAATGATAGTGAAAGATTCGAGTAATAGAAATATAAAAATGGAATATTTCTATTGTTCAAAATCTTGTTATAACTATTCTCAGAAGGAGAATTACATATGTTTTGTTTTAAAAGAAAACTAATAATCACACCGCAATGTGATATCATAAAAGAATATTTGACATTTCTATGATAAAAAACATCTAAATTTTTGATATGCTGATTATGTAATTTTACAACGTCCGTCAATGCTATTGATTTATAACAACCCTTATTTGTGAACAATTGTATTTATGTATATGTACATTTGAATGTAACACTTATTTTTAAGAGATTGACACCAATATTGACAATCAGGATGAAAGATATAAATAATCAAAACATTAAATAATTTTAAATTGATTACTTTTTCACATATCTTTGTATATTTTACTAAACGTAAATTATATTTATGTAGTGTATTTTCAAATCTATTATAAAATTAATATTTTTCTATTCAATATAAATTTTGTAATAAATTAATATTTATATAACGATTACTGATATAATTGTATGATATAATATAATTATTATTAAACCATAATTATTACTTTTAATATTTTTGTAAGACTTGTATTATTACTATAACCATAAAATATACATATAAATTGAAAACATTTCTTGTCCAATGATACAAATTTTTAATGCCATTTATTAACTATTTATTTTTTACCAGTAAGCAAATTATCTGTAGTATGCCAGTAAATTGGCAACAGATTTGATCCGAAAAATACAGCACATCCGATATCATCCGTATCCGTATTAAGCTCGTGTTCTGCCGGTAGGGCTTGCTGACAAAATCTAACAGCAGATTTGTAGCAGAAAACGAACGGAATCTATCAAACGCAGATTCTGCTGTATTTCTATCGCCAATCTGTAACAAGTATGTCAAGGTTTGATTGATTTCTGCCGTCAATCTGTTATCATATTTTGTTGGACAAACCTTGCTAGTTTTGCTACACACAGGGTGTCTGTAAAGCTTTCGGACTAGGTTAATAAAAAGTTAAACTCTCAAGAGAGCAATTTTATTCCTCTTCAACATATTCTCTTCCAAAATCTATGTACCGAGTGGCACGTTATAAAACTTCTGATGCCTATGTAGAATTCAGTGGCTAGAACATAGTTCAGCTCATACGTTAGGGTGGAGCCAGACTATGCGCGTTTTACGCGAATATTCGTGATTCGAGTCATGTCATCTTTGTTGTTTATCAAATGATAAACAAGGATGAACGATGCTCGAATCACGAATATTCGCGTGAAACGCGCATAGTCTGGCGCCGCCCTTACATTGGTCACTCACGCGACCATTATTAAGGAATTTCTAGCAAAGAAAAGCGTTACAGTTCTTGACCACTCTCCTTATTAGCCGGATTTGACACCTGTGGACTATTTTCTATTTCCCAAGAGGAAATCCCACTTGAAGAGGCGCCATTTTGACTCTATCACAAACATTTAGATTAATGTGACGCGTGAACTGAACAGTATTCCAGCAGCTGAATTTTACACAGGCATTCAGAAGCTTTACGATCGTGTCGTCTCGATGCATAGATTTAAGAGGAGAGTACCTATGAACACTAAGAAGGAATAAAGTTGTTTTCTTGAGAATTTAACTTTTTATTGACTTACAATTAGTCTTAAAACTTTATACATGCACTGTGTATTTCTGCCAGCATTCTAGCAGAAATAGTAGCATAGGCTTTCTTTCATATTTATATTTGTTTAATATCATCGGTCTTATTCTTAATATTATTTGTTTAAAATATGTCGCCTGAAATATGACGTTCATTCAACTAACTTATATTTGTTATTGCGAGAAATATCACCACATGCCTCGAATTGGTAGGAGGATTGATGGGAGATCTAGGTTCGAATCCTGGTTGAGGTGTTATTTTTCGCAATAAGTTCTTTACAGTGTTTTCGGGGAATGGGGGAATGAGGGGGATCTTATAGATGCTAGTGAGCATCAAAAATTATTAAATTGCTCGTCAATTTAATATGTGAATTAATTATTCCGGCTTCATGTAAGGACTATGTTTCAAGACCGACGAATATGCGGCGCGCAGTTCGCATGAGTAGGAATATTCACAAAAATAATTATTATTTAGGCACCAAGAACCGCCGCGACCGTAAATGGCATTTTCTCTTACTTATATTTGTTTAATATCATCGGTCTTATTCTTAATATTATTTGTTTAAAAATTAAATCGTTTAATTATTTATTACACTACGACATAAAACATAAAAATATTTCACAAATTACAATTGGTTGCTTGCTTCATTATAGAGTATGAAATTAAGTTGGGTATATAAATTCGTTAAATAGTATAAATAATATAAATAAAATATTAATTAGCTTTATCATAATAAAATTATAATTTATGTTAAAAAAATTTAGTATTTTTTTATGTGGAAAAGTTTTTCCTTTTTTCTATGCACTTTTTAAGTGTATATAAGAGTTATTATAAAGAAATTTTATATATATATATATATATATATATATATATATATGTATCATTTTACAATATCAAGAAAAATTAAATAGTAAGAATTAAAATTTTAAAAGTGCGAACTTATTTATATTTAAAGAAAATTAAAACTCACAGTAATTGAAAATTAGCGCGAATCGAAAAATAACACACCAATCACAGGCTGCTATCTTGTATCCAAATGATTAGGTCTCTAATTCTTTTTTGTCTTATTATATTTAAATATAATATGATTATTAAAAGATATCTAATATTAATAGTTTTTCCAATTAGTGTTTTCTTCAAAAGACGTTGCATACATTTCTAGATATATAAATATATTTATAAACATATATTGATATATTTTATAATGTTCTTTAAATAAAGTATTACTATATAATGGCATTATTTGTTTATAATAATTTCGATTCTACTGACACACACCACATCTGCATAAGAATCATTTGCGATGCATATAATACTTTTGCGATCCTTGGACAATATATTCTATGATGTTTCTTTCTGCGATTTTGCTATTTTTAACAAGATATTATACTGAATCTATTATATTCAAATCTTTAAATTAATGTTCTGGTTTTAATATTTTACGTTCAAGCTGTCAATATAGGATCGTTCGAAAACATTCAACAGAGCTCTTATTCAATGGTCGCACAATTGTCGTGTTTTCTAACGGAGTCAATATAAAATGCATGTAATTCACGTAACGTTATTAATCAAACGGAATAACTGAAATAATACAGTATTCCATATCTTTGTATTTCATACAAAACGGATTCGTGTCATCACGCATTTCCAGTGATAGTTTTCGATTCGAAAACCTTTTGATCTTGATCCATTTTTAAACTCGCATTTCCGCGGATATAGAAAGAAATAAACAATAATGAAGATGTAGGACATCAAAAGTCGAAGTTCGCAATAGAACATTATTCCTTTGGCAACTTCCACGTCGACAAGAAGATTGTACCATTTTAAAGTAACGATCGCAGAACATCAGAGTTTTGGAAGATATCTGCGATTCTCTTTGCAAAAAATTCATTGAAACAAAGAAAGGTAAAAGATACAAGCCAATGTGCAATAGGTTTTTCCTCGCCTAATAATCCATCGAATCCCTCAGATTCAGGCGATTTAGAACTTGAATTAGTTACGTTTTATAATAATCTCTAAAGTCTCAGTGAAATTTGAATTACAGTTCTTACAAATTTTTCAAAAGAAAAAAAAACATTACTAAATTTTTAAAATGTTTTCAGATCACTAGCAACGATCCATCAAGTGTTTATTTTGCTGTAATAGTAAAATTACAGTAAGATTGACACGATCTTATCGATTACGATCTTAATAACACAATATCGAGCCGTTTGCTCCATGAAGTTTCTGTGCGCATAAATCGTACTTAAACATTACAACTCTGATATTATTCTAAATAGCTAATGTCAATGGCCAAAGAAAGGGAAGAAGACTATCTGAATTCAAAAGATGAGATTGAACTTCATTATCCGCTTTATAATTTTTATTCCTGGAATAACCCTGATAATCTTCAAATATGGTCAAATTTGGTATGTATCAATTTGTCAAACAACAAGATCACTAGTTTGCCAAAGATGTTGGGCACTTTGCCACACCTTCAAGAACTTGTGCTTTCAAGGAATTGCCTTGGAATGTACAGTCAATCCGATTGGTCGTGGATGAAGGAAGCTAGAAATAATTTGCAATTTCTAGACCTGTCTAATAATTCAGTAAGTTATAGAATAAGCTAATTAAAGTTAATTATGGAATTGAGCAATAAAATTGAGTTTGCCATTTAAGTTTAGTTAAACGCTGCCATTATTATCGATTCATATTTATTTGCAGTTGACTGAATTACCTGAATATATCTGGAACCTACATGTTTTACTATCATTGTCAGTTCGCCACAACATGTTGACACGCTTATCTCATAGAATTCAGAATCTAAATTAATTATACGGCTTGGATTTATCATATAACAGATTATCATATTTACCAGGAAGTGTCATTAAATTGCCACGGCTCTTTTTAATTAATATTTCAGACAATTTATTTTTACGCCATAAATATGAGGTTTCTATTGATAACACGCCAACGCTTAGGGAATTGTCAGCTAAAATAATATTAAAGTCTAGGTTTGTTGCTTCTCTTTCTTTGTATTTTTTGTTCTGTGTATATGCTTTACCACTCGAGATATGCGTTACACGATCCAAAACGAGCATTTTGATAATTTTGCAGGATATCATATGACCATTTACCACGAATGCAAATTCAATATTTAAATGAAACGGAAAGTTGCTTTAATTGTGAAAAACTCTGTTATCGTGATCGTTTAAATAAATCGTTTAAACGTTATAGGATGTCGAGGATAGCTGAAATAGTGATAAAATCAAGTAACGGAGATATAGATTTAGAATGTTATTATTGTTCAAAACTTTGTCATGAACATTCGAATTAAATAAGATTGAACATGTATTATTCATTTTGAAACTGACAAAATTAACAATCGCATTACCATATACCATATAAAAAATATCCGACATTTCTATAAAAATATCTAAAGCTCTGATAATGTGATTATATCTATAATCTATTTCTACATCCGTGAATGCTATTAATTTGTAACAATCCTTATCTCTACCCAGATAGCACAAACCTTCTAAAAATGTCCATAGAACATTCTAAGAACGTTACAATGTTCTTAGAACATCCTATGGACATTCTTTGGATATCGTGTGTTATCTGGGTATGGACATACATTTATATTTATATATATCTAAATGTAACATTTATTTTTAAGAAATTGCCACAAATATTGAGAATAGTTGCCGAAAATATGAATAATTAAAACAATTAATTTAAAAAATGATTACTTTCTTATATCTTTTAATTTTTTATCGATTTATGAGATATAAATACCCAGTAAAAAATTTTTTATATATAAACATATACAGGGTGGCCCCAAACGTTCCGGCCAGACTTTGAGATTTTATAGGAAATTTAATTCTGAACAAAAAGTTTTCTATAAACATGGGTCGAAAAATACCTCCTTAAAAAGTTAGCGCCCAAAATCCT
>NJRQ01000725.1:13796-31876 GCA_003063805.1 Aphaenogaster ashmeadi
AATTAACGTATAAGAAATTATAAATCGACTTCAACTGGCAAGAGATGTTACATATATTAATGTGAATAATGTTTTGCCATAATAACAAAAAATGCTGTTTATGATATTGTTAGTTATACCGAATACGCGAAAAAGGTAGCGTATACGAACAAAAAATGTTGAAGGCACAAATAACACACAGTACAAAAAGCTGAATACAATTAGGAATAAAAATGCAATACTTTAATTACTTTGTTGATTTCAGAAATTAGAAAAGTCCGTAACGTGATTTAAAGTGTGCGTGATTCAGGGCTCTAAGGACTATAATTATATGTCAAAATCAAAGTGATTGGTGAGGTATAACCTTTTCGCAATAATTACCTTCGGAATAGAATAAGAATGTCCCATTCGTAGTTTTGGTATTAACGTTGTTGAATTGTTCACACGATATTAGTGTTTGCAAGGACAACAGCAGCGCGCAAAATAAAATGCATAAGATAATATTGGTTTTATTGAAATAATATCTTTATTATATTCTATAAAAAAGGATACAACGAAGAAAGAAGTGCACCTGTTAAAAGGTCGTGCGTCGACATCGAGTAGAAATAATAAAAGATAAATGACGTTTCGCTCAAGGTTTGTCGTTAATAATAATCTATTTTTAAGTACGAACTATCGAAACGCGATACGCGATAATTCAGGAAATATAACTTTTTAAGTTGTAAAATATTCATAACCCATCAGTATCTGTGACGTATCACTAATTACTATGTAAAAAAAATAATAAAGCTTAGCATGTATTTAATAATTAGGTTGAGTTTTGTTTCAGCACTTTTTCCTAGATCTGAAACAAAATCACTATGTAAACTATCGAATTGTTGAATGATTTTCAACAATATCCCTCATACATTATTAGTAGTGCGTACAATCGCGAAGCATCACCACCGCGATTATGATTCTCTCTTTTCTTTTATCATGATCACATGTTCTTGTGTTAATTTGACTTAAGTCGTACGAGATTAAGAGTAACAGTCTTTATGTAAGCAATAGAGCAAGTAGTATTTCATGACACTTGTACAAAAGATTTTATTTAGACTAAAGAAACACATATTGTTTTACTCGAGAAAACAGACGCGATAAATAAAACAATAAATTTAATAATATAAGTCTAATTTTGTATAAAAAAGCTATTAAAAAAACGTAACTACATGCAGGAAAATAGTAATAATTATTTTTTATTATCATATAGAAAAAGCGAAGGAGCAAAATGCGAAGGCTTAACTCGCCAATTATTACTTCTCATTTTATCACGTCAGTGTACTAAAAAATAAAATGTTTTGCTATGTTACATTAAGTAAACACTACTGATCGCATCAAGAAATTCTATTTTTCTCGTAAAAGAGAACACATCAGCTCGGTGCTAAGACGAGATCGTACTCTCACTTCACATACATACATTCGCGTGTATTTCAATGCAGCAATATTTTCTGGTGATTGACTAATTTCGCTAAAGGTCCTTATTTAGTCTAGTTGATATACTTTTACAATTGAAATAATCACACAATCGGCAAGACGATTCATATTATTACTTCAGCAGAAATAAATAATGATTAACGAGTCAATAAGTTTTTAAATTATACACTGTACGTGCATTTATTGTACAGAACGGCCATAGCAAAAGATATCAAAATAAAAATGCGATTAGTCTTCTGCTTGGTGGCGGGAAGACTTAAAGTTTAAAAATCGAGTGCACTAAAAAAGAAAGGAACATCGCGATATAAATATAGTTATTTGCGATATTTGTTCAAGAAATCAAAATTTTCTGTGGTAGATAAAGAGACTAGATTAGGACCTTAGAAGATTGTATATATGAGAATCTCCCCAATCGTCGAATACGTACTTGTCAAAGTAATCATAGACTCAATTGTCAATTATTTAACATAAACATGTTAGGATAATATATATTTCAATATATTTTAAGGCCAAAACTTTAACCGTATTCATCGTTCTCACATCCTGTTATCGTATACAAGCTTGCTAGAGGTAAATCACACACAAACGAGCAATTATCCGTATTTAAAATTAATCATTATTATTGTATTATCCGTATTTAAAATTAATTCTTATTATTAATCATTATAGTTTCGAAAATTATTAGAACAGTTTGTTGCATTACGTAGGAATTACTGTTTTTTCAGTTAAAATTTTGGGTCAATAAAATAACAACGACTAATATAAAATATACAGATGACAACGCGCGCGCTCACGCACGCACGCAATCTCTCTGGATGTTAAATCTTGAAATTTTTCACTACGTATTAAACTCGATTGTCAGGGACGGACAAGTGATTAAACGTAAAAATGAGATATAGTCTATTTGACACTATTGGCCCCTCCGAATAGTACGAGGTTAATCTTTTTCCGACTATTCGCAGCGCGAATAGCGTTAAAAATCTTTGCAAAACATAGTCATATATAAATACAGTAACATGAAAAAATACTATTCATCGCTGAAAACATAACGACCGCATTTAGAAAACATAACGATCATGCAATCGATAGAATGAACGCGCAAAAATAATTGCCTAGTTTACACCGAGCACTTGATACGCGTATCAAATAGTAAATAACTAATAAATTAGTTTAATCATTGGCTGTTCAGCTCAAATACACTACTTGATACGCGTATCAAGTGCTCGGTGTAAACTAGGCAAATGGATATCAAGAATCTAAAAATTATGGTATAATAGCAGCATTGTGGAAAAAAATATTATTAAGATATTTAAATGAAAAATAAAATTGCAAGAGTAATTGCAATTACTTAATACATTTCACATAGAGGGTCATGCTATGTATCAAATTATTATAAATAAATAATTTTAAAAAAAATTTAAAAATTATTAATTCAGTGCAAAATGACAAATATAAATGTACTTATGCGATATAATATTCACAGCGTATAGATCTTTTTCTCTAGATAAATTCTCGAGAAATCTCAAAGATGATTTTACGATTTTGTATGTTGTAAAATACATGTTAAGTTGATCATAACGCGTTCATCCAACCATTGTGCAATTACTGCGTTTTCCAAATACAGCCAAACGATGATTACGAGTAACACTTCTTAAATTCCATAACTGTTTATATCTCAATGCGTATAAACACTTATGTACTCGATCACACGGACGATTGTATCTTCGGCGGAGGTAGCGTGGTCAATTAACCCATTGCCTTTTTTTCTCAACTCATCCGCGATTGATTAAGCACGAAATAACTTTCTTTCACTCGTCGTGCCAAAAATTAATTGACAAAAGATTAAAGAAGGGCGGAGGGAATGGCGCTACACTTGCCGCGAAATATTCGTGATTTGGCGGGCGTGAGAAATGGGCTAATCGACGCGATTAACAGGTTTTAACTTCTTTAATTTATTTCTTTAATCGCTAAAAATGCTTAACAACGGGGATAACGATTTTTTGCCTCCCGAAATACATCGCGAGCAAGCTCTTAAATTTATTGCTTCTTCTATTCTAGAACTGTCCTGTACATACGACCTCGGCGCTCAACGGTAACGTTACTGCTCTGCATTTTGTGTCAAAGTCTCTGTAAGAGAAGACAAACAAAGTTTAAAATTGATCAAATCTGCTGAGCGCCGAAGACATGACATCACAGTAAAACATCCAACCGCTCTTTGTTTAGCCGATAATTTATTATTAGTATATCGAAAATACCGCGGCTATACAGCGGCGGCGGCAGCGCAGCACAATCTCTTTATCAACGATGTGAATTAATAAAATATTGACAATATACAGTAATTAAATAGACGCTCTTCGCTGTATAACGATTGATATACGAAAATAACAGAAAGCGATCGACGGTCTGTATTAAGCCGACGTTTAATTCTAGTGCGTCGTCAAATGCTTCCCTTTATCCCTTCTACCGCTTTCACAGGCAGTACTAAAGCTAAGAATCTGCCACGAATAGCGTAATATGTACAAGGGCGAGAGATTAATATTTCAGCTTTTCGGATTTCTGTTTGCGAGCGATGACGACGATGAAAATACTGATTACTGATATTTTGGCAGCCGATGTTCGCTCTAAGCGAATAGTAATTTATTAGCTCTATTACTGGATAAGGAGAATATGTTTAGCAATGCACTTCCAGCTGTGCATACGGTCGATTTAGCTTTCTCGATTACTTATCTTAACGCGGATTGTCCAGTACCAAGTTTTATCTTCGTACTTTCAGGGACGTAAAAACCCGTATGCGTAAGCGCGCATACGAGTAAAAAGAACCAATCAACGTCAAAAGCAGGCGGGCAGTGGTTTCTTGATTTTTTTTGTATTAATATTCGTATTAACATTCGCGCGGCCGATCGTCCTTTCGTCCTTTTTCCTGCTAAGCGGTCCATCACGAGGCACTTGGACAAATCGACTTCGAGTTATTGCGGAGCCGGACTACTTTTTCGAAGATACGGATTATCGTATCTGGACAATGTCATACTTCGTCATACTTCATATCGTTGCCGAAAATCAATGAGATACACCAACAGTCACGAATCGCGTGTAAAGTTCTCACGCTTAAGTGGCGCACGAGTGTTACTGCAAAAATACGAATAGTCCACCATACGAATGCACAGAACACTCGATCTGGCCTCGATATTGACGCTTTGCTGCTTCCCTTTAGATTTTCACCTGCGAATTACGTGGACGTTGATGGCGCCGACAAGACCTGATCCGGTTGATAATACCTCAAGCCATTTATCTGTAAAGAAAAATAAGCTCGAGTGAGAATAATTGAGACTCCTTCTATTCGAAAGTCACTTTGTCGCTTATCGTACCGTCATGTCGTATTCCGTGATGTACGCTGGGATCTCGAGTTGGTCAGGCGGCATAACTTCGTAAAGATATTCTACTCCGGGCAAATTGTGAACCTTCTGCTTAATAGCTGGAGCCATGAAGGTCGTGAACCACCACGTCATCATCTATAATAAACGATCAATTTCATTTATTTAGAGAAAATTGTAGTTTCTTCGATATAAAATTGTTATAGGAAGAGAACAAGCAAAAGTAAAATCTGCACGGAGGTGATAATATTATTATCAAATTTTATTTTATCATTAAAATATTTTTTTTTAATACGAAAATTTGTCGATTATAAAATTATTGCGTGCAACTGCGTGTATTCACTAACAAAGTACGAATAGCCAGGAAATTCGATACGATCGTTCCGAAGATGATTCGTCATGCATAAACGTGGGAAATGCAACAATAACGTTCATTAACAGTACGGTTTTGCGTCTTAAACAACGCTTATTAAGCGTAAGGCCCTAACTCGTTATATCAGCAATTAATTACGACGCGATGTTCCTGTTACTAACCTTGGTCCAGAAGGTAGGATGGATAATGTAGAAATGTTTTAGATTCTTCTTATACCTGTAAAAGAAACTCTGTTTCAAGATTGCTATCAAATTTCTGCAAACAAGCGGAATCAAGTTGCGTAGACAACAACTCGATGCAACTTGCCGTTGCATAACTATGGTAATTTAATAATATTTCAGTTTTTTCTTGGCCATGTAAGGAAGTAAAACTTCTATTTTTGTTTATAGTAACATATGACACTGCCTAAATGTTCTTATATCTCACGCGAAAATTTTCTTAAAAAGAACTCTAAAAAAATCATATTTTCTGTTCTTTTAATTTTTTAGTTTATTACATAAAAAAAGGTAAAAAGTTAAATAATAAGATTAGGACCGACGAAATTGTTGAACAGGGAATTCACAAAAATTATTACTATTCACCAAGATCCGCGGTTGACCGACATTTGGCCTATTCTCATTTATATATGTAAAAAGTTAAGTTTTTTCTGGTAAATAATCGAAAGACCGTCGCTAAATTTTCAATATCGCTTAAATACCCTACTTTATCCTGTACTTTGTACGTACGTGAAGACATGGTTGTGATTCTACATTAAAATGCGATCAATAGGTTCGATGCGTTCGATATCGCAAGCGTACAACTTACTTGTAGGGAAGCACATTGTAGACTTCGCGCAGCCAGTGTAAACTAGGGTAATTGCTGCTGGCCGTAAGGGTGTGGAAATACGCGATAACGTAGTCTCCCTTCACGATAGGATCCAGCAAGTGTATCAGGTACAGCAAGGCCTAAAATCATAAAAGGCACGAAGGTAAGTGTATTTCGCTAATTTTACTCACTGTCGTAAAAAAAGCCGCAGCAATGCATCCTTTAAAATATGTTAAAAATCCATATTGCGTAAAAAATACATTCTCAAAGTAAAGTAGGGAAACAGGGGTAAATATATCCTAAAATAAACGCTGCGTAAATATTCTCGGGATCGATGGGACGTCAGCGGCGAGATATACAGAATGTGTTTCGCAAGGCTT
The DNA here is from genome assembly GCA_003063805.1 of Aphaenogaster ashmeadi. NCBI lineage: Eukaryota > Metazoa > Arthropoda > Insecta > Hymenoptera > Formicidae > Aphaenogaster > Aphaenogaster ashmeadi. The sequence goes on from NJRQ01000725.1 coordinate 20,177, forward strand.
TCGCTACGTCGTGGAATATGTGATGTATCCCCTGCCGGTTCTATCGAAAGAACCAACGCTGCAGTTTCATTGTGATTTCATCGTTTCACCTTTATGAGAAACCCGAAGGTTCGAGACAAATGTCGGGGAGTTTCGGGCGATCAATGAACCATAGCATATATATGTAGGGTAAGCTCAACAGGGACACAGTGAGAAATTTGGGCTGTGATAGCATAGGATTATACCGTGTAGCTCGAAATCATGTACACAAAAAAGAGATTTCTATTAATTATATATATAAATTCGTAGAAATTTGTTTGGTACAGAAAATGATCTCTTTATTAATGTTCCGTTGACCTGAAGTCAACGGAAGAGTTAACTTCAAGGGTAGGTATTGTGGCATTGTGAGACATCTTCAGTTGTCATCAGTTCAATATTCATGACAAATATTTAGTATTGCTATAAATATACATAACAATTCTTATGTTGCTTTCATTATATTTTTCCATCAGTTCTTCGCAAATATTGATATAAAACTAATGATATTATACTGAAAAAACAATATAAGCTTCGAAGTTATTTCGCAAACGTATCCTTATGCGAGCCAACTATGTGTGTCCGATTACGATCAAATGATATTATGCAATGCGTACGGTGATCGTTATTACCTGTTATCTTGTAAGACAATAAAGAAGTTGAAGTTTTTTGCTTTTAGAACTTCCGTTCTAGTGGAAGCTCTAAAACGAAAAATTCGATGGAAGGCGAATCGTGGTGATGCTGTTGACGTTGAATTCGCGCCAAGTCGAAATGACGTCGATGTTATTCCGTAAATTGCAAAATTGTGTCGCTATCTGTATCGCGACCCTGAAGACACGTTATCTCAGGTCGCTGTGTAATTAGCGTTCTAACTGAGCGTAAATGTTTCATCTCGAAAGGGGGTCAGTGGATATGAAACAAAGGCACGGGAAGGAATTGAATACATGTTTAAATTAACAAATTTAATGGAGCTTCAGTATTAATAGCGACTGATATTACGCACGTCGAATCTCTCTTAGAACACGCACCTCGTGCGGACGCTGTGTATACATGACGTTGTTTCAACAGCCGCTGCACGGCAGTATATATTTTTAGCTGAACCGACGAATCTCTATGTGACGTCGTTGATATTCTTATCTCGATTAAAGTCAAAGTAGCGAGGCATCCTAAACCGCCGGTAACAGATCGCAATCGGTAATCGGAATTTAAAAAATGGAGCAAGTGAAGCTGAAAGCTTTTCTTCCTTGCGCGAAAGATTTGGAACACGCGATCGAATAATTAGCGGCGACGGCGAGTCACGATAAAAACACGGATACATTGGTTCCAAAAGTGTTAAGGCATTCATGATGTCTTGGTGTACATAAGAATGATTTACGAAGTTGCACGTGTTTTCTTTTTTGCACACAGAGAAGAGAAATGTAGACCGAGCTTGCTCGTTTGATCAAAAGCCGCGAGTTTTAAAAAGTTTTAAAAAGGCTTTATATTTAATATAAATCAAGCTTCTCTTTTTGAAATTAAAAAACTTTTTTTTATATTTACTTGCTTCATAAAAATATATACAAACCGTTTTTATTTCACATTTCAATTAATTTCAAGAGACATCTCCGTTGCTATCGATAATATCGGAAAATGTGTAAGGAAAAAATTATTGTATAGAAGGTCAAGATTATTATGTGTTAGGAAAGTTGACAGGTCATAAGCTGTTCCATCTGGTTTTTTTCATGGGTTGTAACGTGAAGTTCAGGCAAGCCACGGTGTTAATGTCAACGAAGAAAGAAAAAGAAGAAACATTTTGATGAACGTTTGTTTTTTCTCCCTATTAATCGCCGACTATCCCACGTATGCCGATGTGATGATATTTGCAAATCGTTGCAAATAGGTTAATAGGGTGAGAAAGTTTCATTGAGAATGGGGGTGCGCGTCGCGACGACGTTGCAGTCCGCTCTCGCCCTCCCCATGGAGGGACTCGTTCCTCGGTCGGTCTATTTCTGGACGTGTAAATATCGATTCGCCACCCGCCGCTATATCTCACTGCGTTCCGGCTATGAGCGGAGTAAGGATGAGTCCGACGGGGAAGGAAATGACACAACGGGACACAACTGGCGCAAAGACAGGCGCCAAATGATCGAGGCTTGGCCTGGACGCGGCGCATCGCATCGAGCGGCATCTGCGATTCTATGCACGGGCTCGATAGAACCCACGTATCTGGAATACTCGGAAAAGAGATATAGGAAAGTGGTACAATTTCTCAATGTGCCTGCAACCGAAAGAGACACTTTTCCTATAATGATTTTTGGAACGTTTCCAATATCCGATGAGAGAATTTGTATTCAGCGAACTTCAACTAGTGATAGTTTTGAAACTAATTCTCGTATCCGCTCAAACACCTTCGAGAATCATTAAAAAAAAGTATTTCAATCTTCTTGAAACCGACTATTTAGTATCGATAAAATTAACATAAATATGTGAGATTTTTTATTGGAATTTATTGGAAAATTATATTCATCAGAAAAGTAAATAGAGAGAGTCGCGATATTATACTGCTTTAAGTTGTAAGGTCAAATGTCCAATAATGTTTGATTGAAACGTATCAGCACGTGTACAATAATGTAGCTTAAATATATGCGGACATACGGCAAAGGCGCAAAAATCAAAGAGAACTTCAACAGAAGAATACTCTGTAAAACACTTTCTATTATACATTTCAAATGAATCGATTAAATTGCAAAGGGCAACCAAGAGTGACTATAGAACGATGATATACACTATTGCAAACTCCAATTACTTGAGAACTATATCATAGTCAGATTAGTGAAGAGAACTGCTAAGAGAGAGATAGTGAAGATATAATCTTCACTATTTTACTTAAGAAGATTATGTTTTCAACAACATCATTCTGTCGAACATCATTTCTACTCTCTTTCTACCGGTTGAACGATGGTGCTTCTATTGTAACATTGTATGAGCTGAGCGGCAGATTTTTTGGTGTAATCCGTAGCAACATTGATTTTCAGCACACACGCAAAGGTCTTTACCTTATCTAGATTGATTTTGCTGGCCGGGAACCATTTGCCGACGAAAACCACCACCGGTCGGCCCTGCCGGTCCACGCCGCTCTGGTACAGACAACCAATCCCCGAGACCTCAGTCAGGTCCTCCGTCTTCGCCCTCCTAAGAAGCCTTTCGTACCTACAAAATAGCGATTTCATCCGCCTTATTACATGTTCGGTACACGAACTTTTTTGCATATTAATATATCGCTCGGGCATATTTTACAGGCACATTTTGTTTTCAGGGTTACGATAAGCTCGCGATAAAAAACTGAACGATTATTTTTAAAATACCCGCTAATAATGCTCTTATTATGCCGACTTGCTTTTGTGCGATGTAAATATATGCACGTGAAAACGTTTTCAGTAATTAGTACTTGAGATCTTCAAATAAAATAGAAACGCGAAGCGTCGTCAGTTGGAATTCAGCGAATTATTTGGCGTAAGTCCGAATTCGTTTCTACACACAAATGAGGCTACCAAAAGAAATGTTATTAATTTAGGTTAATTAACGTTGCAAATTTATTAAAAATAAAATCAACAATTTTGCGCTTAAAGTGATGTTAATTCGCGACGATTTAGAAGGAAGGCGCGGCGTGATGCGAAACGTGTGCGGAAATGTTGCTCGGAACTTTGCAATATGACTTGTCATCATGTAACTTTAATTACAATACGGAAGATCGTGCACCTGCTTTGCATAAACCGCAAACAGTGACGTGCATAAAAATGCAGTTTTGTAAAACGTATAAATTTCATGGATGCATTTTATTGCAAACACTCAAATATCGTCGCGAACTTTACATTAGTATCTCTAGTATCCTCAGTATACCCAGGTAGCAAGGTGACTTTATTTTGTCGTTATTTTGATGTCAAAATGACGACAAATAATGTCAGCTTGCTACCTGGGTAGTGCTCTCCTCATGTATATATTGAATTTTACTGTCTTTTCGACAGGTAGCCGATTCAGAATACATTCTGCATCGTGCTAATAAAATTTCATTTAGGTATATTGCGACTTGTCGATCAGTTTTAAGTTCCTTTTTCCAAGATTGTTGAACGTAAATAGGTAGATGGAACAAATCGGCGCGATACTATATTATACACGAGTTCTTCGACACTGGGTCGATCATTACCAGCTCCGGTATATTCCTCAACGGTAACCGGTATGAGAAATCTTGCGAACGCCTGGACGAACGCCAATAAAAGAGCGGGGATCAATAGCGAGCCGATAATGAGACCGAGGTTCGCTTGAATCGCGCTCGACACGAGGTTCGATGACGCGCAAACGAACGACGAGTTCCACTCTTTAATACACACCGGTCCTCATCCTCGATGACATCCACCATGTCAATCATGACCATTCTGATGTCACGTCCCCTTCGTGGCTTCGCCTTCCGCGATCTTGTCTCGGCGAAAAAGGGAGGAAAAAAAAGAAATCGATCGGGCCCACTAGCAGCCGTGCGCGGTCGTCTTTTCCCGCGACATCCGTCAAAAAGGACCGGTCGCGGCACGACGGACAAGGGACCACGTACAGTTCCGTCGTTCGATCGGTGCACGGTCGAGGGAGGCGAACGAACGGAGAGGGATGGTAGCGGTACGACGAGTCGCGGCAAACTGAACTGGAACCCAACTGAACCGAACGTCTTGTCTAGAGAAGGAGAACCGCCTCTCGGCTGCGACGTCCGCGACGGCCACGACGACTACGACGTCTACGAGGTGTTCCCACACCGCGCCGGGTCCTGCCAAGGCACCGCACGGCGCCTGCCCGGCTTGCGGACCGCTGCGTGTTCGATGCGCGAGGCGACGAGGCGCGGAGTAGGGGTCGCGAGCCCGTTGTTTAATTCGATCGCGACGTGCATTCCTTTAATTACGGGTAATATACCGCCCGCGACGGCCTTGGACGACTGTCAGCGTTTGTCATTCTCCGTGCTTTTTTGCAATCTTTTTGCAATGGGCCGATTGGGAAACAGGAAGCTGGAACGCGCTCCGTTCCTAGCTGTTCGCGCTATTTGCCGAACACGCTCGCGTGCCGATGTGCGAACGTTTTAAATTTTAAAAAATTACATATCAATAGATATGAGTTGTTATTTTGAAAAAAGACGAAGATTATGCATCATTATGCATTTTCTTAAGGAATTCTTAAGGAATCGTCCAATTTTTATTATTATTGAGCACTGTCTGGAAAATTTTGGGCGATAGATTCAGCGCAATTTAGAATTAATGATCTTCGAATTGCTTGGATTTGACGACACAGCTGCTTTAGCATGAATACCTTCTTTGAAGCATCCTTTCGTAATCGATCATGTATTTTCGATCGGATTTGTGTCAGGCGACTGTGAAGGCCAATCCAAAGAACGGATAACATTTCCATTTCGGGACACAAGCAATTGATGTTATAAATCGCTGTCAGATTATATTCGACCACAATGATTGATCGATTGGACGATTTATTAAAATTAAATGCATATTTAGAGTATGTTTTAAATCTCCGTGCATGTTTTTTTCACAAAACAATAATTTTTATTTCAGTTGTGCAGACGCTTTTGCACAACGAACTATTTTCATCATTAGAAGGCGCAATCTTGTTGCAATTATTCTAACAATAATATTATTTTGTAATTCGTAAAATGAAAGTATTATAAACCTTTTTTAAAAATTTAAACTCCGAGAAATTCCGACTTTAAAGGACACGCATTGACGTTGCGCATATCGACAAATTAGCATTTCGCTAAAAAGTTGATGCGTAGTAGGAACATTTGGCGATTATATTCGGGATTATCTTCAGGTTGAAAAAACTAGTATACGCTTCACAGAGTAATCGAGACAATCGTATTTCGCGAAATTTTAGATAATTCGTGCATATAAATGAAATATGTACGCGAGAATAAAGTCACATCACAATTTGCATTACGTATTGAAAAGAGAAAATAATTTGGTATGAGCTAAATCGATAATTATTTAAAAACTATAAAGTAACATACGCGCATTAATTCTTAGATTATTCTTTCCAAAGAAAAATTAGATAACTACAAAGACGTTGATACTGCACGCGATTGTATCACGTTATTACTTAAGGCTGCAGTTTCGTGACCTTGACCTCGATTAAACAAATTCAAGGTATTTTATCGAAAGTGTGACATGAAAATATCCCTAATGTATCTGGATAGTACGATAAAATTGCGAATGAAGATAAAACCGTGTTTTCGAACGCAAAATGTATGATAATATCCAGATAAAACTTTGTGTTACACTCGAGAATAAATCGATCGTATTTCATAAGATTATCCGTGTCGATATTACGTGTAACATGCTACTGTTTTATAATATGACGGTAGAATTGACTATTATCTAATAGGAAAAAACAGATCGTTCTGCTTCGGAAAAGAGTAATGAATCACTGCCATCGGTATAATCAATAGTTCGAGTCACACGTGGGTTTGTCGTCTCGCTGTAATAAACCCGGCATATCACGATAAAATGACGTCGATGACAATCTCGGTCTCAAAATAAACATTTAATGCGACAGAAAATGTCAGATCTGAATGAATGATTTATTTCTATGACGCAAATGATATTTCAATGCTGAAATTAATTAGAAAGGTATTACGAAGCAAACTTCGTATATGCGTCATAGTCGCAAAGTCGCAAAAGTCGATAAACAATATAATTCATAGATATGATATCGTTTTGTCAACTATAATACATGTAATATCTAATAATCAATATAACTATTCGTGATACGTGCACGAACACATCGCTGTTAACTAATAAAAACTAATAATAATATTAAGTAAGAATTTTGTTATAAAAAATATAAAATTATTTAAAAAGATGCCTGAATATACGAAATTACTGTCAAATGAGAAATCTTTAGAAAAGAAGAGAGAAAAATTTCCAATGACGTCGTTCACAAGAGCTACACGTGTATACCGAAAATACACGTTAAGCTGTAACATTTGCGATTCAATTAAAATAATTACATAAAGTTATTTTGCAAGAGTAATCAGAGAACTCTACTAAATATGAAAAGAACAATAAGCCCGTAAAAAGTTGTAATGACTTCGGCATTTGCGGCGTCAAATATCAGGAAGGGTCAAGTGCCCAGGATATACTATTCTACTGTTATAAAACGATATAATGGACTGGATTATAATTGATGCCTCTTATATATCCTTAAAAGCTCTCCATCTTCATTTTACGTGCTAATAAATACAATGCATTTTTCATTTTGTAATGTCGATATAGAAGAAATCTTTTAACTATTTGCCATACTGCAACGGTTCGACTCTTGTATCGGTAGGAGAAATAGTTTTTCCGAACGAATACATTATTTCTCGCTGTGCTGCGTGGATAAAAGAGAGAGAAACATTGCGTCGTTAACATTAAAAAGATCGTCAAGACTTGTTGCATTCAACGGAAAAACCAGCTTTGTAATAGTTATATAATTTTCCGTTAAATAATGATCCGTTGACTTCGAATATATTGATAAATTAGTGCGAATGATAAATCATAAATGCGAATTTGACGAATTTCACACGGATCCTGAATTATGCATAGTCAGGTATCAACCTGGTATCATCTGAGAGAAAAAAAATTAGAAAGAAAGAAGACAAATTTGATTATCTCTCCCGGATAGTTAAAATAATCAACGTTTCTTCAACGTTAATAATTTATCATACCATTTTAATTCGATTAGAAAAATAAACTCGTGTCTTCTCCTCTGATTGCGCTGGTTATTCACAATTAAATAGTCCTATAACTATTGCAAAATTAATTCTGTTTCAATAAAAACGTAATGTAAATGTTATTTAAACAATCCTGGTGAAAACTGCTAAGGACAATCTCCCAAATTCATACCTTTCTTTATGTTGCATTTGCTTGAGCATAATATCTGCCAGTGGGTCGGCAGGAGGTCTCTCTCCCAAAAGTCTCTGTCGGTCCAAATCACCCTGCATTTGCGCAAAGGCGTGCTCACCAATATTGACCGATGTCTCCAATTGTGTCGAAAGTTCCACCGTTTCGTCGCCTATAAAAGTGCGATGTGCTTTTCAAAGGAATATCGCTTCAACCCTTGTATATAGCTGCAACATTACATTAAAACGTTCCGTTACCGTGCAAAGCGTGCTGAGGATTGTCAATGATTCTGATTTGTCTATCCGGAAGTAAAGGTTCGCCATCCGTTCCGCCAATATCATTCGGTAACTGCCAACAAGCGTTATCCTGCTCTGCCAAATTTCGGGGAAAATAAAGCGGCAGAAGGATTTCGTATATTCCAAGATCGCACGGTTCTAGTACAAATATAATACACGTTAACGAATCGCTGTATTGCTCCATGAATCTACGTACAGTTCCTAGAAAAGAAGAAATCATTTATTTATCACTTATTGATGTATGCTCAAATTTACACAGATATTTGCTTGCTCTGTACTTACTGAGAGCTATATGCGCTCCTGCATCCGGAGGATAATTTCTCCGTACTGAATTTATTACCGGTAGAGCAATGGTACGCAATCCCATTTCTCTTGCCTTTTGTAGAACATTTCTATGATAAAAAAAACTATACTGTAAAATCAAAAGACTTAACTCTTTTGCTACAAAGAGCTATGTAGGCCGCCTACAAACCTACTCCTGTGTACAAACGGTCACTATAATGAAATATACCGGTCCAAAATAATACAAAAAAAATACAAAAAAATAATCCATTATATTATATGTTCCAAAAATGATAAAAAAACATACGTCATGAAATTGTTACAATATACAACAGTTTATGCATAACGCCTTGTTCTAAAATTTCTTATACTACGAACCATATTATTAACTTTCAGTATTTCTTGATGTACATTCCGATTATTTCTTATATCATTTATTTAAGCATTTAATTTTTTATTTTTTGTTATTGAATGTATATTTAAATAGAAAAAAATTGTAATTTTATTTATCACAGAAAGTTTTCTTATTTTGATCTTAGAATTCTTATAAATAAGCTTTAGTAAGAGAATATGCATAATAATTATATAAAATTAAAATATATTTTTCTCATTTTTTAAATTAATAATTGAATTTTTGATGCTACCAATTTTTTCTTCATTGATTTAAATAACTCGTACAGAGACGATAAATTGCGATAAAGTAACAGACGTCTGCGACAAAATATACACTGGCTCTCCTATACAACGGTAGCGTTTTTTGCTCAGTTTTTCCGAGGCGAAAAAGTTAAAATTAATCGTATGTTCCTTTTTTTAGCAGAATTCATTTCTTATATATTCTCTAATAACGTTGGAGTAAAAGTGAGACAATATTTACGCTTATCTACATATATTAACTGTTTAAATTACCTATAGCAACAATGTAATGTGTTTTGCGCAGCTGTTTGATACTTGACATTATAAACTGGTCCAACGGTATGAATAATAAAACGAGCAGGTAATCCATGACCCTGTGTTACTCTTACTTCGCCGGTTCTGCATTCTGTAATTAAAATGACAAGTAATTAAATTGATAAGTAGAGTGTCAAGATAAATTCTGTCGTTTCTGTCGTTGTCGACAGCCACGCGTCAAAATACAGACCTTTTATTTCATTAAATATTTCTATTTTGAGTGCAGAACCAGCTCGGCTAAATATTCTTTGGCACATAGGACTATTATCATCCATCGTCTCGTTGGTAGGATTTACTACTGCATCTACTTGTAATATCGAGATATCTCCAGTCCTGAAACAGTTTATAAAGCATTAATGTATCGTATAATTATCAACTTGACTGTTAATAAAACAACTTGAACAAAAATTCGAGAAATGCTTTAAGATTGAGTTTCATGTCTAAGGTCTCACCATAGTGCGAGCTTGTTGTTAAGCGACGGTTGACAGGGGAAGGGACTTATGGCATGATGGGCCGTTTCCCGAACTGAATCGGAGTAGTCCGTGTATCGATGCTGCATGGGATAATCAGCCCATCGTTTCAACACAGCCGGCTCCACAATGTCCTGGGCGACACCCAAGGGTTCCATCAGCCTCATCCAGCTGAAAATCGTACCATACGTTAGAGCGACCGCGCGCTTTGTTTATAACCCGACGAAAAACGGAGTCGTGTCCCTTTGTTTTCCTATCAGCTGTTTCAAGCCTAACCTCACCTCATTTCTGCCATTTCTCTGCCTGACGTGCGTCATACGCGCCGCGGTCATTGACCCGGAAAGGGTACGTGTAACATTCAGCTCAGCTGGCTAATATTTGACGCGATAATCAATACAAAATTTATGTGTTGTATTTTGCAAATAAAACATGTGTCTAATAAGGGAATAATTAGACATTGCCCTTTATAAGTAATATTTAATAAATATTTAAACTTTATAATTAATATTGAATGTTAATGTAATGATGCAAATAATATACAATTTAATATTATTTCAAGAATTTAGGATTTTTCAACAAGAGGAAATTTTGAGAGTTATTTTCTTTAAGTGAAATTTTTAGGATTTATTAAAATCTCCCTCGCAGAGATCGATAATCAAGGTATCCTATATAACATCTGAGATATTCCATATAAAAACGCGGCGATACTTCAGGCTATATTATTTGAGCTATTCCGAACGCGTGTTCATTCGATTCTCGTAACGAAAGTGCCGTGCTGATGCAGTCGGTATTTCATCGTATATTTCTAAAAATAAATAAAGTTCCGTCGATAAAAATGTGGGCCGCGTACCACGGGCAAGGAGAATGGAGCTCGACCAAGGACGCAACTCCGATCGAGCGCTTCGAAAACACGAGCTAATCGCGTATCAGGACAATCGTTTGAGCCTCTCGAGAGACAAACTTTTTAATCCAACTTCGTGGAATAAAAAGTAGAGGAAATAAATGAAATTACAAATCGTATGCTTTGCCACTGAAATTAAGAAATTTACAAAAAGTGGGGTTGATCAGTCTCACTTCCGAGAGACTCATTTTACGAGCGCGTGACCGAACAATCATGCTTTTTGCAAAAGGTATAAAATAAAGATGTAAAATAAAGATAGAAGGCCATAAATTGTTGTCTAACGGATATTAATCAGGCGATATCTGATACAATTGTACGTTACGCTTTAATGCAAATTTTTGCACGATCGAACGTAATTGTTTCTAGGTGCCTCGTTATCTTGTCGTTTATCAAAAGCAAGATACCAAGTCCGCCAAGAACAAAAATCAATGGTGGAGTGCACATTTGTAATATTTATAGTACTCGTAATACATAAATATTGTAGTTATGTAGTAGTGTATTACACAATTCAATGTCATGAGACATGGTCGTGTCACGAACTATCACTTCAATCAAACTGTTATCTTAATCGACGATTAACTTGTCAAGTCATGCCTACAGTAATTTATCAATATAAATAGAATTCTTAACTTTTTTGTTGTTTGACGCAAAAAAATATTACGTTAGAAACGATGAATTATATAGTTCGAAATTTTGCCACAAGCAACTCTCATCGATTGTACCAATCGGCGATGAAGTTAATTGGAGTTTGGTCGAAGTCGCTTTATGTCTCATAGATCATCGCGTTTCAGTCACTGAACCAACTTTTAATAGACTTAAGTGAACCCCTACAGCACGAAATATTACTGAAATATTGCAGAAATATTATTTGCGTAAGATTAAAA
>NJRQ01000725.1:32745-43946 GCA_003063805.1 Aphaenogaster ashmeadi
ATAATATTCTGCAACATTTCCTACATAATATTACAATTCCAATATTACTGAAATAATTCTGCAATATTTGTAATATTTAAAAATATTGCAATATTTCTGCAATATTTCAGCAATATTTCGTGCTGTAGGGGAATAATAGACTTATGAATAGTTGGAGTTCCTATTATACGATGAAAGTGCCCCCCATCTTTGTTCTACGTGATAATTCTGATAATACTAATAATGTTTCATAATACTATTTACTGCGAACTACATTGTTGCATTTATCGCTTTCTTCTTATAATTCATGTCTTTTTAGTTTTATTGCTTTGCTCGTTGGTGATCGAACTGTTTGGAACAGTATGCATGCATACAGATAACAGGATGTACGCTGCCGGTAATGGCGAGGAGCCAGGAGACTGGCGCCGTCTGGCCCGAAGCGGATCTTAAGCGTTCTGCAAACCCATTAAGGGACAGGACCGTCGACCTCGATGCAATAGCCATTAACAAAATAATTCACACTTACTCGCGGTAGTAAGGGGAGTTCCACCAATCCAGATCGATATAAAAAAAAACCGTAGCTCGTATTTATATCTTGGAGCGGTAAAGCGACGTGGATTTATTACGAGACATTTGTCTTCTCATTCTTTTAAGGAGCCAAACTGGTCTCGAGAAGCCGAGTCGGATATCGAAATCCTCACACTATCGTCATTCATTTGAAACTGATAGTTTGGACGAGACTTGAATTCATTCGACTGTCGACGAACAAAGCAGCAAAAGCAAAGAGGTATATAATAAAATACAAAGTAGAAATAATAAATGTAAAAATTGTCATTTATTCGAAGTCTACTGATAATTCAGACAAGACTTGAATTTAAGAAGAAAAGTTGACGTGCAATTGTCCTGAAGATATCTATGATTTAAAATTTTTGGTAGGAAAACATCTACATTTATAATAGAAACGAGAGAAACAAACATATTGTTTGTTAAACGCATACGGAAACAGTTCGCAATACGAGAAGGAAACGCAAATTTATAGAACGTGGGAGTAACAACGAGTTAACCATAAAAATTTTACGAGCACTCAACTCGACGATCGTATGCCTACGATAATGTGAGTCAAGTCGCATTCTACGGTTTTAGAAGGAGCACCTAACTTCGATCTCAGTTGCGAGAAAATTGATAAATGTACGAATCCAATGGTCATGTGTATGTTAACTGTATAATTAAGAATGAGCGGGTTAGCTTTACGGGATAATTCACTATTTACGTAATACCGACTACGTCAACTCTCTTATCTAACTATAAACAGCCTCGCATACACGGCTGACCGAATCAATCGATATTCCGCACTCGCGCGAGCCGAACGCTCGCTTTTACCACTGGTATGTCCGTCGTCTTACTCGTGGATCCCAAGGGGGATCAGGAATCGACGGGCTTGCGAATACCGTAGCCTTATATCGCTGCCCCAATTCGATACTCGAGGTATCTTTAGACAGCAAGATTTAGAGATGACGCGGATTTAAGTTTATCTCTTTAATGGAAACGTACAGTCTCGATCATTATCTCTTTGTTTAGTATTAATATCAATTAAATATGCCGTCAGTTTTAATTTAAGCAATGGCGGATATTCCTCGACAAACATACCAATTTGTTATCTCAACGTTTAGAAGTGACTCGTTGCATTAGAGCGACGTGCCGCACGTTACGATGCACGTTAAGGGGTTATTCTGGTTTGGAACGCTAAAAATTACGTGATTTTCAGGAATTTTAAAAAAAAATTAGAATATATATTAATATCAAACTTTTTTAGGTTTTATTTATATATAAAAGAGATATGTAAAAAATTGTTCGCGTGTCCATATATATCATATGTGAGGAGGCGATGGTACGCAAAACGTCATCAGAAATGTTTTCTTGTCGCGTTGACAAGATTCCGTTAGTTGTAGTAGCATGAAACAAAAAAGTCAAAGAAATTATTAAATTGTAAGAGTTACACTATTACTGGTACTAAGATATAGAGAAAAAATCGAAAATTGTTGAAACGGCAATGTTTTGAAAAAAAGATGTCGATTTTCACTCACAAATTTGACTTATTTTTTTATATAACAAAATAAAATAATCGTAAATCAAATATCCTAGTACCAGTAATGAAAGAACTGCGAAATTTCAAGTCGATCGGACGATTAGTTCCTGAGATATTATGTCAACGCGGTTGAAAAATACTGTTTTGAGAAAAACGCGTTTAAAGTTTTACTACGGTGAATAACTCCGTTATTTTACGTTATTTCTACGAACGGTTTTGGCAATATATTTTCAAGATTACCAACTTTACGAAAACGCAATAAAAAATCGATTTTTTGGACCCGACAAACCAGAATAACCCCTTAAGCGGTGTCTGCAATGAGATTTAAGTCGTAAGATTTAAGCATATAGACCAATCACAATCGAGCATTCTAAAAGTAAGACCGCAATTTTGATCGTGATTGGTTAAGTCTTGCGACTTAAAAATCTCATTGTAGACACCGCTTTCAGGCGCACAAAGTTGCGAAGTTACGGAAACGAGCGGCAACAGAAGGTTTGTGCGTTTAACGACCTTACGTCTAATAACTTCATAGCGGCCGATAACATTGCACGCGAAAGAGGTCAAAGCCGCTCGATAAATTCAGCTTCGGAAATAGATTCGAAGCACATCGTACATAAGTAATGCGCCAGCTTGCGACAAAATGGTAACGACGCGAAAGTCACTACCGCCGATGCGAAACAGTTTAATAACGGCTATCGTGTACGAGCTTCGATCTTGCCGTTGGGCACATCGGACGAACGCACCGATGCACCGTCGAAGCCTTTTCCAGTCCGGCATTACACGTATTCCGCAACACGAGGGGCTTCCAAACGAATCCTTTGTGCGCGCGTAGTCGCCAGCGAAGTGAAAGGCTCGAAAAAAAAAGTCAAATAATAAATCGGTGGATATCGACGTAATCGATGGCTGTTTTCACAAAGGTGTCTAAAACGTTCTTATTTAATCGTAGGAAAAAAATAATGCGACACAATAGACAATTCACTAGAAACTGATAATTAAAACTGCCCGCCCCTACTGCAGCTATATCGGATTCTGACATCAGAAGCGACAGCGAATAATAAGTCGCGTGAGTTTTTTTCCTCACATGTGGAAGCAAATGAATTTCTTTTTGCACCGTTCGCATCCGCGCGCGCGTTCGACAGTATAAATTGATAAAATATGCTGAGAGCATCCCTCTCTTGTCCCCTTTAATGAACGTATAATTCAATCTGTATGCGTCCTACATTTCCAGCGAAAATGAATCTTATCACGATTAATCAAGATTTATGGCTGTCTCTGTTAATGCACACGAACCGAAAAGAGAACATTCCACAAATCTATTTCATCGGTCGCGCGAGCGTACAACACAAGCGCACGTATGCGAGACAATTAAACGTTTTGCATCTATAGCGTAGAAAAATGTTCACATGATTTCTCACTTTTGACGCCCTAATTTAGTACGAGAGCGATGAGAGACCAGGAGCCACAATCGAGCGAATAATGCTATCCATCAAAATGCCAGAGCAGGTACATCTATCGGAATGCATAAACCATTTCGAGTTTATTAATAGTTCATTAGCGTCCGGTTATCTTTCAAAGGAGCGGTAGATCCGGTTGATAACATTTATCTGACGATCCCCTCTCGGTTTACACATTGATAAAAGCTGCCGGTACGCTTTATTCGTAGTGATATTCCATCGATACGTACTGAGATAAAATTTGTTACTCTTGCGCTAAGAACTCGGCACTGATTCTAGAAGAGAACTACACGGAAAGAACGGTTTTGCTGAAATATCTAAAAATTTGGCCAGATACAGATCTGAAAAGAATTTTGTTAGATCATCAAAAGTAACTACGTGGAACGCTCAAACATTATGATAATGCTACAAAAAGTTTTGATATTCCAGCAACTATTTTGGGCGTCCTACATAATTATTTTGATGATCCAACAAAATTATTTTCAGATTTTTATCTGGCCAAATTTTTAGATATTTCAACAAAACCATTCTTTCCGTGTACGTTCACTTTATCTACGTTATTAGCTTCTCAACGTGTTTCTGGAAAAAATTTCATATCCCTTCACAGAGTGTTACAGAATCATTGGTTTTAAATTTTTAACGAAACAAATTCTTGGATAAATATAAAAAGAAATTTTTTTACTTAAAAGTTCTGCTGATATATTAAGCTATGTAGATAAATACAAAGAAATTATCTAAAGTACGTGTGTCTCTTATTAAACGTATTTCTTCAAAATACGGAGTCTCTTTCAGTTTCAATTTTTAGTCAATTGGGTTACCCTATATATCGACTATCGCGCGCATGTGTCACGTCTTTTATTTGCTCGTATATCTCGTTATTATATGGATGGGTTCTTAACGTGATACGATGAAATTGGTATAAAGCTTATCTGGCTATAACTGCGTGACTTTGTAAGTACGCGAAACATAAGTCCATCGTATCAATAATGACTCAGTAAATGACGCAAGGTAAATATTCACAGCATTCCTTGCCTTTCTTAGTGCCATTGAGCGCTTACGAAAAAACGGCCGGTCGAATCGATGATTATCAAATATTAGCGAAGTATCGACTCGCTACCCTACGTCCGAATTCACCGCGCAAATTCGAATTGTTTTTATTCCGGATGTTCGTCATAACTAACGTTGGAATCCTACGCGTTCCTACCGCTTCGTTCTCGCCTAGGCGAGAGTTCACGTTCTTCCTTAAATCAGGAATTTCATTCTCTCTCGCTGACATTTTCAAGAGATGTTTGTGGTTCAGAGTTACCAAAGTAGACATAATGACAATAAGTACCGTATGTCATATAGTGACGTTCAACACACAATGCGCATATTTGGTGCATTGTGTCATCCGATGAGTTGTATTTCCTGAGGCTCTCGACTATCGGTGAATAAGCCGCAGACATTTACTAATAATTTGCCTGACGCGTCATTTCTTAGCATAGCTAATTACAGAAAATTATTTTTTAAAGACCTCCGATTCTTCACAATTAGACGTTAAAAGCAAAAATATTAATTTTACTATGTGTACTAAAATACATTAATGACTTTGCATATATTAACCATTTATTTAATGGAACAGATTTATAAAATAAATATGTCAAAATCTCATTTGTCGATTAATGGCTGTAAACCTCGATTAACTGTCATACATTTATTTTTGCTGGGGATCGTACTTGTGAATTGATTTTCTCCCATTTATTATTGACGGATGGGCCCGAAATGATGATTCGTAAAGTTCCGACGCGGTACGCCTTCGAAAACAAGCTACGCTCTAGCATTCATAACATTCAGATTGATCTTTCTATTTGTCGAATTATTCCAAAAAGCAACTTGTTATTCAGTAGGTGGAGGAGAAACGTATCCTGCATCGTCTCGCAAAGTATCTACCTACGCTCGCAACGCCTACGAGAAACGTCTTAACGGAAGTTGCACTAATTAAGGAACTGTCGGAGATTATCAGATATGTTAAAGGCATTTAATTCGCCTCTTCATAATAATTTTAACCGAGCTTCTCGATATATATATATATATTGAAAAAAATGCTGCACTTCAATCAAAACTGATAATCTTACTATGTACATATTATTAGCTGTTTAATATGGTATTAGCTGTCCAATATTAAAATCTGTTTCTTATTTATATCTTACACATATATTTATGTACTTATAACTCTATCGTTAATACAGAAATAATGATGAATATTTATGCGCCCTGAAAATTCGTAACATGGATATATCCATTTTGCAACGATGCATAACAATCATCGTCATTAGGATATCAAAGTTAGATTAACATTTCGAGAGCATTTCACATTGGAAGGAATAAAAATAGTATCATCCTCGCGAGAGAGCAGTTATTTCTCTTGCACTTTCTTGTATTGCGGTTTTCCTGTCTTTGGCGAATGCATAAACTTTATTGCTGCGCTGATTTAAGAAAACGGAGGTCTATATCGTATCTTGGCGTCGAACTCAGGTACTGCGTATTACGTTTTTTAATTGTCGGATCTTTATATTATCTATTTAATTGCTTTACAAGCTAAGCAAAATAAGATAAATTTATCGTTGCTTGTTTTTGTTGCAAGTTATGTTTCGTAAAAGGCCTGATAGAGGCAAAATGACGGAGTAGAATCTAAAAGATAACGAATAGTATAAAATACAAGGTTCGAGTTATGCCGAACGGCGATAAAAAGCGATAGCTCGACACAATAAACCGATCGAGCGTCACGAAAGCATTCGAGCAATGACTGTGCGTAGAAATACGAATAACGGATGTGATAAGAGATGGCTTATTCTGCTATTCAGAAGTGTTCGAATGAATGATAGTGCGTCGAGCGCATTATCAAAGGTACATGCCGATGATCACCGCGATGACACATTGCGATTATACGAACAAACACATGACCTAAATTGGATGATCCCTGTTAGAAGCGATCGGATATCGAATTTTAGTACAGAATATTAAATAATGTATTAATAATAAAATGCGCGTGTGATCCAACGTAGCCTATAGCTGACGTGATGCGAATTCGTTAGAAATACTAACATAAAGCTTCATGCCCTTGTACCAGATGTGAATGTCTAAAAGAAAGGAAAGATGCTTGAAAAAAATGCGAGTTCTAGATATCTTCATTGTGCCTGTTAAACATTTGTGCGATCTGAGATGATACAATTCGCATCAGATATAATTCCGTAAGCTTTAGCAATCAAAGTATTACTTTGGACTTTATTTAGGTCTTTGCTGAGATTTTTGCATTTTAATTGTCTAATTTAGGACAGTTGCACTCTGTCTGTATGTGTATGTGTGTGTGTATAAATATAACAATAAATTTACATAGCCATATTTAGAGGAAAATATATTAGCAATGATACGGGTCATTGATTTCAAGGCAATTGCTCCTTGCACATTATATATAGAGTAAATCGAAACTGTCAACCGCAAGTTCTTCAAGTTTCGTATAAAGTTCTTCAAGCTATTCAATGGAACAATAGATCTCCTGGAACAGCAGCCGAATTGGTCCACAGGGACGCGTGAACCAATCGACGTTCAGATGCCAAATGTGCAAGGCCGAAAATGCATGACCTACATTATCGATATGCGACCTCTATCGCGATAGATACGACGGCGTGGCACGACCCATCGATAGTCCGCGGTATCGCAAAAACGTGGATCAATCGTAATTGCGTAATTCAGATCGACTTAAAGCGTACAATTTTCGCGAGCAGTTACTTTGGACTGAATTGACAAGATTTAAATACCAGACGTAAAGAATTACACTCAAACGTTCGATTTGACGAATCGATTTAAATTCATCACGTCATGCATTTAAACCTGTAAACAATTACTTAGAATTGCAAATTAATGGCTGTACTGTCCGACGTTAAAAAAGATAATGCTCGAAGATTATCAGTTCTTTGAAGTGGACATTTCATTCGTATTTGATTGTCGTATTTTCATTATTCTTTATTTTTCATTATTAGGTAATGTATACAAAATTATAGTCTAGAAGTATGTTATAATTACTAAAATAATAGAGAATAAAAGATGTTTTCTTTATTCCGTGTTTAACTCTTTGTAAATTATTTCGAACAAATAAGCAAATATTTTGTCTTCATTTTTAACTGATTCAAGTTTAATATGAATCAAAGAATATTTATTATTAAAAAGAATTTATATATATGGAGATTTCAAAAATATAGTCTGCTAATTATTATAATTATCTCATTTGAATATTTGAAGAATTATGCGAAAGATTATCACGAAGCATTACGTCGAGCACAGGCCGACATGGGACTGCAAAGAAAGGGTCATTGCATACGTATCTATGCAGATGTCAAAGTATCCGCCGTAGTAAACGCGCTGATTGTAGTCACCGATTCTCGTTCTCAAAAGCTAATTGCGTCTTATCGGATATCGAGCCGACGCGCGACGTATCGCCGTAAAACGGCGAACGGTGGCAGAAGTAGCAACCTACCAAGGCCTACCGAACGCGACGAGAGAGTCATTTCCGAAACAGTTCTCAAATCCTGAGGACTACGAGGCTCGCGCCTCCGAGAGAACGTTGCAGCGCGACGGCGGGGAGGCGCGGGAACGTCGAATGCGAGGACACGCGGAGAGAATGTACGCCGCGCGCGAATTATCGACGTCGACGCGCAGGCCGTGCGTACCTCTATACCGGTGGCACCGAGCCGCCGATGTGCGCGATCAAGGTCGCGGCGCACCGCGCCGCGCCGCGCCGCGCCGCGCCACGCCATGCCGCTCGGGCAGTCGATGAGCATCGACTTCTCGACCTTCCGTAATGAAGAGGAGAGCAAGAGAAATTCCGTCCGGCGGAGTTAAAGATAAAGTCCACGCGCGCGGACTTTAACACCTCACGCGGCTGGCTTTCCCCCAAGCCGGATGCCTGGGATGACACTCACGGATACACCTGCGGCTGTCCTCTCTCCCGCTCTTTGTCGGGCCGCTTTGAACTTTGAGGCCACGCTCCTCGAATTTGTCCTCCGCGGTAATATCCGGGATTTCACGGGGGGCGAAAGTGAACGATCTGCCCGAAGTAACGTTTAAGGCCTCCGCACAATCAGAAATATAAGGAACAAGGAATTAAACTTAGGGAATGTGGAAGAAGGAAGAAGGAAGATTCTTCCTTCTTCCTTCTTCCACGTACCAATTCCCTATGTTTAATTCCGAGAGGTAAACCGCTGACCAAAATTGTGTACACCAATGCCTAGTAATGCCCAATTTTGGGCATTACTAAGTACATAAAGTACACAAAAGTACACAATTTTTGGGCATTACTAGTGACTTTTTTATGTAATGCCCACTAATGCCCCAAATCTGTACACCGCAATGCCCTCAGCGGTTTACCCCTCGTTTAATTCCTTATATATTTTTGATTGTGCGGAGGCCTTTACGCTCGTCTTTAGGTCTGTTCTTCGATAGCTGAACTGGCTGCACTGGTTCAGAACTCTGGTTTATCTTTTTCCTTCTAAGGTCTGTGGGGTGAAAAAGATTAAGTCTGAACTAGTGCGGCCAGTTCAGCTATAAAAACAACAGACCTTCTATCGTGGAAGGCGCGCAGCTCTCGTGCTCCGAAATCGCGTGGGTGAATTGTTAAATTTTGGGAGAGCGTAATCTCGGCGCGCTCGTATCGTTATCAGATAGCGCCCGTATGTCGCGAAATTTCCGACGTAACTGACTGGTAGCCTTCCTCGCCGCGAATCTTTCCTGTTGTCCGACAACAATCGCGTAATCGGCTCACGCGGTAATCGCACGGCCCTCCGACGTGGGCCGCGCGCGTATCACAATAGCGCCGATCCCGCAATGGTATGTGTCAATTGCGTGTCATCCCGAGCATGTAACGCTCCCCGCGGTACCGTGCGACTGGAAACGGCCATCCCCGCCGGACGGTTGAACACGCGAGCGGAGCACACGTCGCGTCGCGCCGGAAGGACGTCCGCTCCGAACCGGACGTTCGATCCGCGTCGACACTCCGATCTGTCAAACACCCATCCCGTCCACCCCGAGACTGTTGCGCCGCGACGATGGTCGTACCCGCCAAAACCGTCGCGTCGCGTCGCGTCGCGTCGCACCGAGGCGGATGGTCCTCCGCATCCGTCGACGCGACGCGGAATCCGCATTCCGCGCCTCGCCGCTCCTCTCACCTGCGGGTGCTCGTCCGCCTGTCGGACCGCCGCGAGGATAGAGCGGAAGCAGGTCACAGCCCCAGCGGTTGCACGGGTGCCCGGCGGAACTGGCCCTTCGGATGGACTGGCGAGAATGCGAGAGGAAAGAAAAAGACCGAGAGGAGAGAAAGAAAGTGTGCGAGAGAGAAAGAGAAAGAGAGAGAGAGAGAGAGAGAGGGGGGGGAGAGAGATAGAGGAGCGGAACCACTTTCTCTTCCCGCTTCGCGTAGAAACGTCAGCTCTGCTCTCCCGAGCTGGAGCTCCCGTGTGCGCGGCGCCGAGTAAAAACCCGCCACGACGACCGACGACCGTACCGTCGCATTCGTGCGCGAACGCTGACTGACGGACGCGCGCGTCGCGACGGCCTTGCCAGGCCGAGCCGATCGGTACACGGCTGGCGGCAGTGCGGCACCGAAACGCGCGCGCGCGCGCGCGCGTGCGGCCGAGCCACACCGCGCCACACCGCGCCACACCGCGCCGCGCCGCGCCGCGCTCCACCGCAATCCACATCGGAGCGCACCGCTCCGTGTATACCTGTGCTACCGTTCGCACCTGGAGTTAAGTAATTCCAGGCGGGTCGAACGCGGCGTATCTAGACATTATGAATGTTTCAGTAATATTGGGGGATAAGAGGTGTGCAACAAACCGTTTGGATTACATTGCACTTGTATTGTGACACTATAAGCGCCGCGTTATAATCATGGAGGTGCTCAGCCTCGGGTGCGAGATGACATGTGATTCGCGACCGAGACTGTTCGCGAAAACCCCACGTCCGTCATTAGGAATTTATTATTACGCGACGAATTCTCTAATGAATTCTCATTTATCCTGTTTTCTATTCGTGACCCGAAATGTACGTCAGGAGGGACAAAAGGAGATGGCAGGCCAATATTTTTAACGATCCCTTTACGACGCGTTATCTAGACGCACTTTCGTTTTTCAGTAACTTTGAGATGAAGTCCATAATTTGCCGATAAAATACCAAATGTTTCGGCGAAAGTTCTCGTGATAGAATTTAACAGCGCAAAATACTTTGCAGGCGCCTTTTATCTACGGGGACGATGTATTCAAGTCCGATAGATGTTATGGAGTATTACTTTACCTGCAGTTGATCAATTTGCTAGCGAGGCCGTTTATTTCCACATTCACCTTCGTCGTTTTAAATAAATGTAACGATCCCTTGCATATTACTCCACAATTATACTTTGCGTTCTATATTTATTATTTATTCCAGATTTTTTCTGACATTTGGAGAAATTTTATTTGGAAAATTAGAAATAAGAAAGAAGATTAATATTTATTTTGTTATAAAAATTTTTAATTAAAATAACTTATTATTTTCTCAACATGTTAATATTTAGTGGTATTATCATTTTATATATTTTAAATTGCCAAAATTGAATACCTACACACAGAAAAGAAAGTCTTCAATCAAGACGAATATATTTAAATTAACACTAT
>NJRQ01000726.1:0-16037 GCA_003063805.1 Aphaenogaster ashmeadi
ACACAGTGTCTTTGCTGGAAAGCACCCTATATCTTCATTTATTATAGAAAATCTAGTAACGTTGCTCAACTGTTGAGTCTGCTCAACGCGGCCATCGACTACGATTGGCCAATTTTTACGGCTATTATAAACCAACCCTAAGGCCCAGTTCCACAATCTCCAGTTAACTTAACCGAAGTTAAGGCCTAAACACACACTTTCCGTAATACGTAAACGTCAGGTTTCGACCAATCGCGTTACTCGATTCGGCCGTCCGTAACAGAATCGAGCAACGCGATTGGTCGAAACCTTACGTTTACGTATTACGGAAAGTGTGTGTTTAGGCCTTTAACTGGAGATTGTGGAACTGGGCCTAAGAGTCGTAAAGTCGTAAGAAATTGACCAATCACAGTCGAATGCGAGGAGAATAATCGACTGTGATTGGTTAATTCTTTACGACTCCTATTGTAGACCACAGCGCAGCAGCAGCAGCAGCAGCACTGTGCCGTTGCATACGTGGTCTGTGACTGTGAATAGTGTGAATCTATGACAAGTCGTGTCAAGTGACAAGTCGTGTGTCGTGCGTTTGTGGCCAGGAGTAGCCAGAAGGATCCTAGAATCCTAGTAGTAGTTGTGTGAATTTCGAGCATACGAGCGAGAATTGTCGGCACGAGAACGACCTCGCGTTAGTTACGAGCAATTTACGAGCATCCGCGGTCCGCCCGATGTGATCCGCGAGCGCGGCGACTCCGAGAAGGCGATTCCGATGGACCGTCGTCGCTTGTCCGCTGTCATCGTCAACGTCACCGACGATTGGCGTGGCGGAGCGTGCCAATTCGACCACCGCCCGACGGCTGAACGCAGCGGTGTTTAGCCTCTCGCCCCGGTAGCAAGTCGTCATGCTCTCTGTCCTGGAGGCCGTGCCGATCTAGGGAAACGCGAGCAACGGTGGCGATGTCAACGATGGCAAACGCCGCCGCCGCCGTCGGCAACAACCCGGAGAACGCGTCCAAGTTCCTGGAGGTTCTGCAGTCGGACCTCAAGGTACTCGCCTCGGAGACCAAGAAGAAGTATCCGCAAATCAAGGAGGTACGTAGACGCGGGATCGTCATCTGTTCTATTCTAAATTCGTTAAACCTTAAGGCTGGGTCTACAATAGATGTAGTAAGCCTTTAGCCTTCTGGGGTGCGTTCAGGAATTACGCCCAGATAATTCTGGTGTGCTGAAAAGTATGTGTGACATGAACTATACACTAGAGTTATCTGGACGTAATTTCTGAACGCACCCCTGCTCTAAGCTAAGTAATCTCCGATAAAAAGCTTTTCCCATGTTATTTACTTTAAGTCGTAATTCCTAAGCTTTAAGGCTGGGTCTACAATAGGTGTCGTAAACTTTAAGCCCTAAGAATTGACCAATCACAGGCAATTATTCTCCTCACATTCAACTGTGATTGGTCAATTTCGTAGCTTAAAGCTTACAACACCTATTGTAGACCCAGTCTAATGGGCCATCTACAATGAGTCGCAGTCGTAAGAGTCGTAAGAAATTGACCAATCACAGTTCATTATTCCCCGAGCAAAAGAAGAATAATGAACTGTGATTGGTCAATTTCTTACGACTCTTATGACTGCGACTTATGCGGGGTCTACAATACGAGTCTCAGATGGTCTCAGAGTCGTAAGTCGTAAGAAATTGACCAATCTCAGTCAATTATTCACCTCAAATTCGATTGTGATTGGTCAATTTTTTACGACTTACGACTCTGAGACCATCTGAGACTCGCATTGTAGACCCAGCATTATTGTAGATGGCCCTTAAGAGTTGACCAGATCCCAACTGTAAAGTTTAGGGCTTAAAGCAGTGTAGGACACGTTTTCGAGCTTTGAACAGATGACTAAAGACTTACTACGTCTATTGTAGACCCAGTCTAAAGCTTCAATCTTGATCTCAATTAGGTTTCGTTTCTCCTTCAAAATTAAACTACAACTTGGAAACAATTAAAGAGAATCTATATAGCTTCTATAGAGACTATTTATATATATTATATTTAGATGTGTGTGTGTGTGTGTCTGTGTGTGTGTGTGTGTGTGTGTGTGCGTGTGCGTGTGCGTGTGCGTGTGCGTGTGCGTGTGCGTGTGCGTGTGCGTGTGCATGTGCGTGTGTGCGTGCGTGTGTGTGTGCGTGTGCGTGTATGTGTGTGTATATATGTATATATTTGAATTTAAGTACATTTGTGCTGAAAAATACAGAATGTAATAGCTTATGCTATTATTTAGTGTATGGTAATGTTTGAATTTAAATGAATTTAAATAATTTTTTTTATTGAGGATATTTATTGTTACAGTCGTGTGAGGAAGGAATTACAAAGTTGAGAACAGCCTCAAGTAACCCAGGGACACCAATATATTATATTGTAAATCAAATACTTTACCCTTTAGTTCAAGGTTGCGAGAGTAAAGATATAAAAATTATCAAGGTATTAAAAGCTATACTTTGTATTTATATGTTATCTTTAACGGAAAAAGTAAAATCTTATAATGTTATATAAGTCTTTATGGTTTTTCAGTTTTGCCTAAGCATGATGCAGAGGCTAATAACGCAACAAGCAGTAGATCAGAAAGGTGCCCGATATATTACAGATACTTTGTGGTTGTTAATGGAATCAGGCATAGAGGAAGTTAAAGTTTTGCAGACTGTAACGCTATTACTTACAAGTAATGCTGTAGTGCATGGAGATACCTTGGCAAGAGTAAGAATCTATTTACATACGAATATCTGCTCTTATCTTTTTTTAATAACTTTTTAAATACATTCTATTCTCAAAATTATATTTTTCCAGAACTTGGTGCTTTGTTTTCGATTACATTTCACAAAAGATTGTACAACGATAAATACAGCTGGTGCTACTGTAAGACAATTAGTGTCTTTGGTGTTTGAGAGAGTAGTTGCCGAGGATGAGCAAAGTCCCGATCAGCCAGAGACCGATGAAGTAAATTTAGAGGAACTGAAAATTCCAACAAATCAAGCTCCTAAAGGTCTTGGCCCTTGTGCTGCTGATGCATATTTGATGTTTCAGGTGTTTTATTATTTACGTAATGCTTATATAATAATGTAAATCTGTAGCATATAATTATGATTTATTATTTTGGTTTTAGGATCTAGTACAATTGGTGAATGCTGATCAACCATACTGGCTAATAGGCATTACTGAAATGACTAGAACTTTTGGTTTGGAACTACTAGAGTCGGTTTTAACAAACTTTTCATCAGTCTTTTTCAAAGTAAATACTCTAAGAGATTTATATTATTAAGCATAGAAAACTTATTTTAATAACAAAACCTCTCATATAGCTACATAAAGATTATATATTATAAAAATATAATTTTAAGCACCCAGAGTTTAGCTTCTTACTGAAGGAGAGAGTGTGTGCACTTGTGATAAAACTGTTTTCGCCTAACATCAAATATCGTAATTCAGTACCAGCATCTTTGCAACAAGCTACACCTTTAGATAAACCTTACTTTCCTATTAGTATGAGATTGTTGCGAGTTGTGTCGATTTTGATACAAAAATATCATTCTCTATTGGTAAATATATTAGATTTTACCGTAGACCTTGTAGATATGGACTGGCAATACAAGCAAGATTGCGTCCGTACTTCTCTCTCTAAAGAGTCCGGAAGTACATTTCGCGCATGCTTGACATATATTATATTCACGCGCTATATGTTTAATTGACATGCGCAATGTACATTTCCGGACACTTTGAGAAAGAGAAGTACTAAGAAGAAAAGAGAAAAAGTGTGTTTCTCTCTCCAACCTCCTCTGGATACTGTTTCCTATGCAGAAACTATAGCAATTGCCAGTCCATATCTATAAGGTCTATGGATTTTACACATGGTAACAATGTACAAAAACTTGGCAGTATAAGTTAATGTGACATTCTGATATTTTAGGTGACGGAATGTGAAATATTCTTATCTTTAATTGTAAAGTTTTTGGATCCTGATAAACCTACCTGGCAGAGAGCTTTAGCATTAGAAGTTCTGCACAAAATGACGGTTCAAGCAGACTTACTGACAAATTTCTGCGAATGTTATGACTTGAAGCCACATGCTACAAATATTTTTCAAGATATTGTCAATAGCTTAGGTGCATATGTACATAGCCTCTTTGTAAATCCACAGATGATGAGTCAGACAGGTACAAGTGTATTACATTATGCATTGAATAATTATAAAATTAATAATGTTATCTGCAGTATTTTTAATAGTTTGGTTTATTTCAAAGTCTTTTTGTATGCTAAATATGTTTCTCCATATTTTTATTATCATCCAACGTGTGTACATTTTTGGGATGCTATATGACAATTCTTTATTTTTAATAGCAGCAAGTACAACTATGCCTCAAAGCACAGGTTCACCATTATTCACAGGAATGCCTATTGGGCCTGGTGTATCACCTCAACCCGGTTTTTATTCACGCGGTATTTGGTTGCCAGTAGTGGCAACATTTACAAGCGGACAAGCTAAACCAACTTAGTAAGCATTATAATAATAATTATAATAATATTATATTTTCTTCATGATAATAGTATATTAAAGATTGATAATAATGTATGGTTATTCCAGTTTGGAAATGTTGGACAAAGTCGAACCGCCACAAATACCGATTGGTTATGGAATCAGTATAGCCTATGCATGCCTGTTAGATATCATAAGATCAATCGCATTGGCCATAAATGGATCGAAAGACGATAACAGCGAAAGTCAGATCTATCAGCCGAGCGAATCCGAACGAAAACTTCATGTACAATTAATAAACTCTAGTTGGTGTGGTCTATTGGCAGCTCTCAGCCCGTTAATAGATGCCAGGTAGCAGTCTTACATAAATTATTATTTGTGTTATTAATATGTGTGAAAAAAATATGGAGGTACAAATGTATCTGTTAATCTGCAGCACGGACGAATCGGCAACAGAAAATGTTCTAAAAGCAATTCAAATCTTCGCGTCTCTTTGCGGTCAATTGGATTTGCAAACATCACGTGATGCCTTCATTACTGCGATATGTAAAGCATCTCTACCGCCTAATTACGCTTTAACTGTACTGTATAATGCACCTCAAGGTATACCAACCGTGAGACAGCAGGATTCAACTCAATACAACTTATCAATGGGCGAGCCCGATTATAGGCAACAAGTAGTTGCCGTTGGTACACCACTACCAACGGCATCCTTACCAATTGGTAGGATAATAATTTATTCATGCGATCAGTACATGTTATGTACACATTACTATTATTTGGTTAATCTTTTATCACATTGATTATATTCAGGTGCTCATCAAGGTCCCGTCATGTTGACCGCGAAAAATCTGCAATGCATGCGTGCGCTGTTATCGTTGGCTCATTGTCACGGTAGCATACTCGGTAGCGCATGGCACTTGGTACTTACTACTCTCCAACATCTCGTTTGGATACTTGGTTTAAAACCTTCTACCGGCGGATCGTTAAAAGCTGGAAGAACCGCAGCTGATCCGAATGCCGTATTGACAAACGCAGTTATGGCGGATTTACCTGTACTCAGCGCTATGCTCAGTAGATTATTCGAGAGCAGTCAGCATCTTGATGATGTTGCCCTGCATCATTTGATAGACGCCTTGTGCAAACTGAGCCACGAGGCTATGGAACTGGCATATTCTAACCGCGAACCTTCTCTGTTTGCTGTTGCTAAACTTCTCGAGACAGGCTTGGTAAACTTACCACGTGTGGAAGTGCTCTGGAGACCATTGACAAATCACTTATTAGAAGTTTGTCAGCACCCACACATTCGTATGAGAGAATGGGGCGTAGAAGCGATCACGTATCTTGTCAAGATGGCTCTTCAGCATAAATACCCGCAACCACTTCGCGATAATCAGAAGTTACAAACATTACTTCTAGGACCATTGTCCGAGTTATCGTCCGTGCGTCACGGAGACGTTAGACAGCGGCAGCTAGAGTGCGTCTTGCAGGTGCTTCATGGTGCTGGAGAAACGCTATACCATGGCTGGCCTTTAGTCCTCGGTATTATAGGAGCAGTTTCCGACCATCATGGGGAAGCTTTAGTGCGTATAGCTTTCCAATGTTTACAGTTGGTTGTAACAGACTTTCTACCGGTAATGCCTTGGCGATGTCTTCCACTGTGCGTCGATACAGCCGCTAAATTTGGATCACAGACACAAGAACTAAATATCTCGCTTACAGCTGTCGGTCTAATGTGGAATATAAGTGACTATTTCTACCAGAATCAAGAAAAATTATGTGTTTGTCTGCGTGGAGATTCGTCATCAGTATTCCCCGATTTTCCTGGTACAACAAACATGCCGCCGTTCGATAAACTCTGGATGTGTCTCTATGCGAGACTAGGGGATCTATGCGTCGATTCGCGACCTGCTGTACGCAAATCAGCAAGTCAAACCCTATTTTCCACTATATCCGCACACGGTAGCCTTCTGCATCAGCCCACGTGGCAAGCTGTGCTTTGGCAAGTATTGTTTCCACTGTTGGATAAAGTAAGAAGCTTGTCGAATTCGGCTAGCAGCGAAAAGGTTGATACCAGTGGAAACATACTTATTCATCATAGCAGAAATACAGCGCAAAAGCAATGGGCAGAAACGCAGGTTTTAACGTTAAGTGGCGTAGCCAGAGTATTTAATACAAAACGTCAACTGTTACAAATGTTAGGGGACTTCCCCAGAGCGTGGTCCTTACTCCTTGAATTTATTGAGAATTCCGCGCTTAGTAAAAATAATGAGGTGTCATTAGCGGCACTGAAATCATTCCAAGAGATCCTTTTTCAGCCGAAGGGAAGCGACAGCGCCGAGGTGATTCAGTCAAATGATTCGGAAGGCTTATGGACGGTGACGTGGCGCGTATGGCTCAATATTGGAATGGAGAGCACCGCACCACCACAAGAAGGCGACACCGAACCTTATGTGCCATCCCAGGCATTTTTAACTGCGCTGATGCATATATTCCCAGGCGTTTTCCAGCATATTAGAAACAAGTTTACTGGCCCCGATCTGCAAAAATTATGTATCGTCCTAAAGAATGCGGTGGCCGTTCCGGTACACGGCGAATCGACGCCGTACATTTTGCCGTCGGTGCCCGATATAGTTCTTACTCATTTGCAAGACGAAGTGCTACATTCTATGGAGCTTCTGCAAAAGGAAGCATTAAATGGCCCGGACAATTTACGCACGATGATCGTGCTGATATTCCTTCAATTGCTGAGCTTCTCAAAACTGGCATGCGAAGCCCCGACCTACGGTAAAATACCCACGAAACACATCTCCCAGATCAGAGGCGTGTCTGCTGACTGGGTCACAATGAATTATGTACCGTTTGGCGAGAAAGCTCTGTCAATGGTCGTGAGTCTGTACCAGAAGACTGCGCACGAGATGGCTGTGATCGACGGTCAGGTGTTGAAGCACATCGTGGAAGCACTGCATGTGCCATTAGCCATGAAATATACATGCCCATCCGCATCCACGTGGAAATTGGCTGTAACTAGTCTCCTGGCCGTCTTGCACATCGGGTTACCGCTCGCCAGAAAGTATCCCGAGCAGTTCCAAAGCATGTGGCTCGAGCTCGCGAGCACGCTGGACGATTTCTTGTTCCCTAAAAGGTAAACTGTCGATTCTGATAAATCTAGCGGATTCTTTATATTATAATTTCGAAAACATGATGAGAAATGGATTTCGCTCGGGCAATTGCAGTGTACTGAATGTAGAACGAGGAGTGGAAGAGATCCAGGCTGACGAGGCGGTAGATTGCCAAGTTATGGAATTATTGAGGGACGAAGTATTACCACATTCTCAGCACATACCTCATCAATTTATACTGAGAGTTGTTATGCTTTTGAATAAAGGTTCTATACATTCGGCCACTACAGCAACTATCGGTATATATAATGTCTAGACTTTTTACAAAAGCTACTCATATATTAAATATTTTTTTAACGAAAGGGATGCCTTTTTTTTCCGTAGAGAATGGAGCAGAAACAAAGTTACGGGAAGAATTCGCGAAAACTTGCTTCGAGACTTTGTTGCAATTTTCTCTATTGGATGGACTGAACAACGACGCGGAAACTAGTCCTAAAAAGAGTTCGGAAAATGACGAGGGTGGAATCGCTGGGCGTTTGGCAGTTACGGCTCTTCTGCACAGATTTCAAGAAGTTCTACGGCGATATATTGAAAGCGAGAGACGAAGCGGAAAGTGCCCTTTACCTAGGTAATAGTATTTGAAGCCTTCCGACAAACCTATCTTCCGAGAAATGATATTATTTTATTCTAGTGGATCTTTTACTTTGATATTTTATATTTGAAGTGCAAGTTATTTTAAGTACTTATTATAGAAACCTTTTCTAGGTACAGATTGTCGGAGATATCGTTTGTTCTGAAAGCTGTTGCCACACTCGTCGTATCGCTCAAGAAAGCGCCTCCCAATAAAGGTGCATTTTTATTTTCCATTCATTTTTTATATAAATAATATTGTATTATACGTATTCAACAAATGATTGTTTACATTTTAGTTGAAAGATCAGTATGGGAGCAGCTGATCGGATTATATCCATGCTTAGTGGAGTGTACGATCGCGACTACTTCTGGGCAAGTATCTAGGTCCTTGCGGGAGGCTCTATTACAATATCACGATTTGTTGCGGGCACCGGTTCACAGCACACCAACTCCTAATGGCGTTTGACCAATACATTCTTTTTTTTTCACCGAAAGCGCGGATTTGCACTAATAGTTGAAGTACAGGATGAGTAATACAGGTTTGTGTAACATTCTGACGCGTGACGAAATATATCTGCGAATAACGATTTTCCGGTTTCATATAGAAAGATAATGAGTTTGTCGTATAATTATGCTCTAATTGTAGAGTAAATATCATGTTAAGTCTTTTGTTGTAAACGTGATTTTAATAGTCGCGTACGATTGCGAAATAATCTTCTAGATCGCTGCAATTTATTCTGCTCATCTGTCAATATACATATTATTTTTACGACGCTGCAGTACAATAATCAAAATACAAATAAAGTTTTTAGATTGACGCTCTCATCATGGGAATTTTATATAAATTTGCATAATTTTTGCCGTTTCTGACTTCGTGATTATGTCAGGGAGAATAATTAAAAAAAAATCTCTTTACGAGATCTATTAGCTAGTGCGTAAAGCAATGCGAGGAATTTTCATTGCAGGATTGTTATGTCGATTAAATTAAACTCGAGATAGTTATGAGGTAATGACAAATTAGAAATTGAAATGTTTCCTGTTTGAGGTATATGAAATTGTGAAAGAGGGGGGGAGGGATTTATTAACTAAATATTCTTCAAAGAGTGTAGGAATTATGTATTCTAGTAGCGTAATCATAGTTTATTATTATTATTGTTCCGAGTACACAGAAGGAATACTGTATATATCAACAGGGAATGTACAAGACAGCTTTTTAAATTGGTGTTGTAAATATTAATACGAGAGATATGTATGTATACTAAGATGCAAATGCGAGGCGATTTTATAAATAACGTAAAACTTTATCATTTACTATTCTTACAAATTGCGCGGCGTCGTAAATTATATTACCAAAATGTAAATAAATCTATGCAGATTAAATAAAGCTCTCTCTGAGCAGCTGTTATTTATGCTTTTCCGTTTCAGATTCCATAATATCCTTGAATTACAAATATTCCTATCTTAAATATTTTTTATAAAAATTAATATAAATCGAATATTAACTTTAATAATAAAGTAATACAAGGTAATTCTGGGTTTGCGGCATCCGGATCGATTCTTCATCTTTGATTTTCATGGAAATGGCTTAAATTAATTTGATTAATTAAAAAAATCTTTTCTTTAAATAAACTACAGAACATATTAGTAGAAATTGCAAAGATGTCTGAATTTTTTCAAAATTTTTCTAATAAGGCTTTTTTAAGGCTCCTGGTCATTCATCACTACTGTCTCAGATGTCAAAGAAGCGAGAAAACACATAAAAAATTCTTGCAAAATGTATTAAAATAGAAATAATTTTCAATAAAATTCAACAATATTTGTAATCGAACAGATTTATAAAATATATCGAAAACTCTCTTTTTGTTTCGTGAAGGAATTAAATCATATTTATTTCTATATATTATTTATATATTTTTATATATAATTTGACAATTGTCATTGGTGTGAACATAGCTTATTTCATGTTTGGTTAGGCACAATTCAATTCAATGTTATTTTGTTTTTCGCAACAAATTCTTTACATTAAAATTAATTTCACTCTTTAGAAAGGACCAAAACCCATGATTGAAAAACGTCGCGATTTGCGATATATAAATTTAAATTAAAAATTGGCCAGTTTAAGTCTAAACAAATCTCTTCTGTGGTTTAATATTTACTGGCGAAGAATATCCCATCTCTTGGTAATTTTTTTTGTCTTTTTCTTATGTTATTTACTGATTACAAAATAAAAAGGAGAATTTTCGGTATATTTTACAAGTTGTTCTATCGAGTGTAAGTATTGTTTTATTGAAAAATATTTCCATTTTAATGTATATTGTAAGAATTTTTATTTTATTTTTCTCATTTCTGACGTCATAATCTGATAATAGTGATGAATGGCCAGGAGTCTTAATACGACACAGTATAATTTAATTGAATAAAAATAACATTATACATATATACAATATATACAGGGTGTTCCATTTTAACTTAGACACCAAAATCTCGAAAACAATGCATTTTCGAAAAAAATGTTTCAAATAAAAGTTGTAGGGTTTGAAGAGGGCTATCAGATGAGCTACTTATAATACTTTTCTGTACCATCGATATGTCGATGTTATATATATATATATACCAAATAAATAGGGGGAATATATATTTAAAAAGTATGGGTTGCCATTTAAATAGAGGAAATATATATTTAAAAAATATGGGTTGCCATTTAAAAAAATCGAGGACCTCACCGGGCTTAAACAAGATTCCGGACCTAAAATCTAAGTAGCTCATCTGATGGCCCTCTTCAAACCGTACAACTTTTATTTGAAACATTTTCTTCGAAAATGCATTGTTTTCGAGATATTTTGGTCTAACAAGGGAACAGTGTTCCGCCGTGTTCCGCAGGAACGCCCCTGTCTGGGATCGTATTGTCCAATATTTTTTTATGTAGTACTTGCATGAAAATCCATTTTTACGAGTATATATCTAACTTTTAGTTCATCAAAAATAATTTTTATAGTTTATTTCAATAAAAATGTAGTTTTTTCTCAATAAACAAATATTCATTATACCGCCATTTTTTTTAACGCAAAGATAGGGGCTGTAACTTGCAGAATATGTTATTGGCATCACCTATAACATTTCTCCATAGGTTTTGAATCGAAAACGGCGGAACACCTGGGAATGTTCTCTTGTAAGTTAAAATGGGACATCCTGTACATATACATACATGATGTAAAAAGAAAGTTAAATTGTAACATTGCGCATAATGGCGGCGAGTACTGAATTTTTGATCCAAATCTGATTGACCCATTCGCATGTGGGAAAAATCTGATTGGTCCTCTACTGCGGTTTGGCCCAAATCTGATTGGCCTCTACTGCGCATCCACGGGAATGATTCACCTTTCTTTTTACATCATGCATACATATATATGTATAATGCAATACGATAAATATCCATTAAATATCTATTAATGTAAGAATTACTTGTTTATTAATGTAGAATTTATATAAATTTTGTGAGTCATTTATAATTGGATATTCCAAAAATTCTTATAGAGGATTAAAAATTGCTTTGTAAGGTTCCATTGTCAGTATTAAATTGAAAATTGCAAGAAAAAGAGAAATATAAGATTTTGTTTCTTGAGAGACATATATATTATATTTAAAAATAAAATATAATCCAGAATACACGTAAGTATAGAACGTTCATTACAATATGTAGTATACATATACAGAGTCTGTCAGCATCGCGCTTTTTCTTTAAATGGATTATAGAGATATTAAGCTTAAAAAAAATTAAGTCGGTGCTTCAATAACATAATTGAACGTATTATTTATGGTTTTTAAATTATCATAAATAGGAAAATAATAACTGTTGGAATATGTAACTTTTGTCGTTTTAAAGTTTCAGCGGATCTTATTGCAATAAAACTTTAAATTTAATTATCAAGTATTGACCATAGTATTGATAATTAAGATATAAAAATCATAGCATTTAAGATTTTTGTTAAAATTGACTCAAGTTTTTTCAGTGTCCTGAATTGGTAATTGGCAGAAAATGCGCGATATATATACTTGAGACATTCTATATATATTTAAATTAGGAGGCATCGTCTACGTATAATATTGTTCCTTTAAGTTCTTTAAACGTAATTTTTTACATGTATACATTTCGATTTACAACAATTAATTCTAGTTATCAATTTATATAACATATTCTTAATAGTGAGAGATTTTAAGCATTTAACGATTTTACATAATTGTTTTGATATTCTGTACGCTGTAGAATTAACAAAATCCAATAACGGAACAACTACAAAGTCTTTGAGGATATAGATCTATACTTTAACTAAACAACTATTGCTTATCTACAAAATAAATTAATGCCTTCGTAATATGGCGTGTTTACGTGTAAGCATTGTCATTAATAAATACACAATATATATTTCTATACTTAATATGCATCTATATACGAGCGCAGTTACATCTATTTTTTAAATTGAAAATTTGTTGTGCACGCGTAAATAACAGTCGCAATAATTTATCTAAAAAGGTGCACACAAATAATGATGTATTAAAAATACATTATATTCCCATACAGCACAAAAGATTGGGAAATGGTTTCAAAAAATATTTCTAAAGAAATATTGCAAGAAACATTTTAAAATGGTTTTAACAATATTTTAAAATGGTTTAAAAATCTTTTGTGGTAACATTTTTTAAAATATTTTAAAAATCTGTTAGAAATATTAAAAAAAATGTTTTTTTACCACCTAGAAAGTATTTTCTTAAATATTTCAAATATATTTTGGAAATATTATTAAAAATTTACTTATTTTTTGTTTTATAATATTGTTCCAAAATATTTGAAAAATATTATTTGAAATATTATTCTAGGACTGCTGCTAAATGGTGTTGTTTCTCGAATGTAAAATTTGTTGGACTTTCTATATAGCCAAAGTCTACATAACCGAAACTCGGACATATCATAATTTGTGCATGATTTATGCATATACTTAGTGCGAGATATGATTGTGTCTTTGCACAAAAGAAATTAATGATCATATAATATTTAGAAATTTAGTATTTAGAAATATGTAAGATATTATTTGAAAATTGCATTGACGAAAATTGTATTTCAGGAATATATCTATAAGATTTTTAAAAATATTTTAGGATCATTGCAGGAATATTGTAAAATATTGTTTAAATGCGGACCTGTTGTTATAAGATTTCAGATATTTTATTGTTCGAAGCAATATTCCCAAAAGATTATACAAATATTATTGAAAATATTTGCATGCAATCTTTTTAAAATATTTTTGAAAATATTTTTTCGACATGATATGGCGGACATAGGAACATTCTAAAAATATTTTCGTAAATTATTTTCAAATATTTCATTCTTCCTAAAAAATATTTTAAAAATATTTTGTGCTGTATGAGTTAATATATGTAGAAAGAATAATTAATAGATATCAGTACATTTTTATTTATTTCAAAATATCTTTTACGCGTATATTATGAATAAAATACTGCTCTATTATACAAAAAACGGCGCGCAAATGAAATCTTAAAGTTAAAATTAATAACGTACGCTCAAGAGATATGTTGAAGTGCTGAAATAAATAAGTGTACATTTATCGTAAATATGTTCGGTTTCTTTGTTTTTTTTCTTTCCTTTTTTGCCTTAACTCTAAGAGTCTTTAATATTAAATATTTACCGTTAATTATTGTCTGTCATTATTGTTTCTCGGCTTGAAATCTTCTATAATTATTAATAGACATAATTCATAATAATATTAAGCTTTCTATGTCAAGTACGATGATAAAGTATAGTCTCATTAATTTATCGAATAGGTGCACGAGAACCATGTGCATACTAACTATATATATGTGTATATGTGTATACACACACACACTCACACACACACACACACGCACACACGCACACACGCACACACACACGCACACACACATAGTTAGTATGCATATATGCATATATATATATATATATATAGAAGTGACACACTTATATATCTTAAATAATATGCAAGTCTTTTATTTTAATTATAGAATGCAACGTACTTAAAATTATTTTTCTCTCTCCTGTTTTAAAATATCACCTATGATTAATTTATTGTCATTATATATTTGGCAATTTTTACTATCTAATAATAAAATATAGGTAAGCACACTGTGAGGTTTCAGGAGTTCAGAGAGAAAGTATTCGAGCAACTGCATACTCTTTTATATATCTCTTTAATGCTATTCTTTTTAACGAATGATGTAGTAGATTATTAATATCCATGTTATTAGAAAAATTATATGCGGTAGCAGTACATAAATGTGATAATGTAATAACGTTATATAATAATTTTTTTCTTCCTCATAGAAGGGAAATTAATAATTACTTCAAATTGATTATTAATATTTGTATAAATGCATTTCATATATCATTATTTTTTAATAACGTTTGCAGCTTGCTCGAATCTTAATCTCTTTCTTGAGATTGTTCGACCAGTCTCTAGTTTGTAATATCAGGCACTGGGTCTCAACTAAGAACCTCAGCTTTAACGACAGTATTTTAAAACAATCTATGATATTGTAAGTAACAACCTTTCTTGAAGAAGCCTTTCTTGTGTGAAGCCTTTCTTACGACGAACAAGACGTCGATCGAAGAGAAAATTCAAAAGCTCACGTATTTGTCAACTGAATAATTTGTAATTTATTCAATAATCGTAATATATTCAACAGTCAAATAAGAAATAAACTAAACTGTTTTACTGCAACAAAATTTTCATTGTTTATGTTATATGAGGAAAAGAATACTTTTTAATTATAATAATTTTCGTAATATGAAGAAAAATTACAAATATTTGACTTTCAAGTCATAAGTTTTATTCAAAAGCAATGATTTGCGAAAATTGACAAGTTTTCGGTTTGACTGTATCAATTGTAACCAGCATAGAATACATATAAACTATTCTATTAAAGATATATCCTATCAAAGGTATATATCTCTAACAGACTTTTATTTTGCCGAATTGAAAGATAAAAAGCAGTATTAAAAGAGGATTTTTTGCAAAAATATTATTTTTAGTTATAAGTCTGTAATTTTCTTTACTACTTTAACGACTGTATTAAATTAAGTTTTTATAAGGAATAAAATATCTATTTTATATTGAACAGTGTCGATTGGATTTTATTTTGTAGAAGCTTTTAACCTCTCGCATTAACAAATTGTGATTACATGCTTCAAACTAATACCTAAAACTAACATTATAAAATTTGAAATTATAAAATATAAATTATTTGTATACAAAATGAGGCAATAATTATTACCACCTTAAATATCTTTGAATCTATAAGGTCCAGAGAAAGATTTGTATAATCAAAATTGCACGGTATGAAGGGGGCTATCATATGGCGATAATAATTTTTGTCCAGGTGGAGGCGCTTCATGAGATATCAAGGACATCTTTATTTTTAAAAATGGAATACCCTATTTTTTATTGTATCATCTTTTTCTATTAATAAATTTGAACAACTTTTGTCTGAAACATTTTTTTATTTGCCTAATATTTTTTGGGATATTCAAGAAAAATTTGTTAAATTTTTCAATATTTAGGTGACGATATATCTCAATAATTATTTGTCGTAGGGAAAAGTGGTACAGGATTTTTATGTCGGAATATCAACAAAATTATAAGTCAGAATGAAAATTTGAAACAAATCTTTTTATTATTACAGTAAGTGTTCAAAATGTTCACTATGTTGATCCAGACATACCTGTACTCTT
>NJRQ01000726.1:16287-29486 GCA_003063805.1 Aphaenogaster ashmeadi
ACTTATAATTTTGTTGATATCCCGACATAAAAATCCTGTACCACTTTTCCCTACAAATTCCGACAAATAATATAATTATCGAGATATCGTCACCTAAATATTGAAAAATTTAACAAATTTTTCTTGAATATCCCAAAAAATTTTAAGCAAATAAAAAAATGTTTCAGACAAAAGTTGTTCAAATTCATTAATAGAAAAAGATGATATAATAAAAAATAGGGTATTCCATTTTAAAAAATTAAGATGTCCTTGATATCTCTGAAGCGCACCTGGACAAAAATTATTATCGCTATATGATAGCCCCCTTCGTACCGTGCAATTTTGATTATACAAATCTTTCTCTGGACCTTATATATTCGAAGATATTTAAGGTGGTAATAGTTATTGCCTCACCTTGTATATCTATTACAGGCATGATAATGGATACAGCCATAGATATTCGCATATAATATCTTAATATGATGTGAAAAACAATAAAAACGCTACTATTTTGTGTTGATTAGTGTTTATTAAAATTCATCAAAAATTTTAAGAGAAAATAGAGGTCAAAGAGGATATTATGTGATATACTTGTGCATTTGTGTTCGTGTATGTGGGTAATAATATACGTGCACATAGATATGTAGTATTCAAGTATACAAGTATAAAGTTTTCCCAGTCGGAACCGTCATTTAAATATCAAATTATTATATGTATAATAATTGTATGCAGCTTTTTTGCATTTATGACTTTTGTATGAACTACAAAAGCTGAAAGTGGTTATTTCTTTAGCGCGAGAGCTACGGAATAAGCCACACAAATAATTTTCCTACGCAGTTTCAATTTTTTTATAGGATTACAAGAAACTTTTACATTTATTGTCATTAAGATGCATTCTTTAACCCTTAATTGTTTGACCAGCATTCGTTATTATAGCGTTGCATCGTTGCCTAGGAGTGGCAAAACTGCAATTTTAATAAATATTTTGGATTTTATAGATAAAATATTGAAAGACGCACATACAATAAATTTACGTTGTCCTTATAACGTTGTTCTTACATACATTATGCATGTAAACATTGAAACATTTAAGGGTTAAGATGTAACATTGCTTGCACATACAACTAGCATCAGTTATATTCACAAAAAGCTTTCGTCTTACAATTTCATAATTTTATAAGACATCAGAATTAATTTCTTCCCTCCTTTTTTCCTTTTTTAAACCACAATTTATAGTTGTGTATTCGTATGAAGAACACAGAAGTATTGTACGCACAAATCTTTTCTTAAGAATAATTATTGTCTTTTGTTTCCAATATACATCGGCACAATGTAATACTTTTTGATGGATTATCGAAGAATATACTAAAGTTTCTTACATTAGGTTAATATACAATGTCAAAATTTGTTAGATATAAGTCTTACTTGTTTATATATTGTCCAAGTATTGTTTTTACATATTTAGGAAGAAGCGGGGATGCGACATTTTATTTGGCACAGCTGCAAACATTCACATGCAAACATCCCCGAGAATATTTTGCTATATTTAAATCGAGTATCGAATCATACAACGAATATTTCTCTTCCAGCTAATCATGAACTAATAAAAATAAAATACATATTTTACAAAATTAAATTAGAATAGTCAAAATTGATAAATTATATGATTTTACTCCAATTATATTTATGTAAATTATTTGAATAATGAACATGTAACATAGAGAAACGATATTAATAAATTAAAATATATAACAATCTATTATAAATAAACTGATATATAACAACCTATTATAAATAAAATAAACTAATCTTAAATGGAGTGATTGCTATCACATGTACAATTTTCACTTAATTACATCAAATGGCTGATGATTTTCAAGTAATGCTTTTTCGGAATAGCATTAAAATTCTGCACGTGGAAACTACAAATGTGATTCAGTCTATGCAACTGTGTGCATTGAATCGCATTTGCGTTTTCGCAATGTGCTTGACTGGTGATTTTCATATATACGATATATTTCTGAAATCTGGTTTAATATTTCGAACAAACTGCGTCTCATTTAACAAAAAATATAAAAGAATTACTATCTCTTTTTGAAAAAAAAGACAAGTCCGACGAATGGTTCACTTTTTATGAAATTAAATCCATGAGATGAAGTGAAAAAGTTTCTATTATCTTTAATATATAAGTCGGATTTTGAGAGGAGAAAGAAGGGAGAGAGGGGGGAGAGAGAGGGAGAGAGAGAGAAAGAAAAAGGGAGAGGGAGAGGGAGGAAGAGGGAGGAAGAGGGGGGAGAGAGAGATTTTATATCAGATTTAAAAATTCGTAGTTTTTAAAGATATTGCGAAAGGGAAATTTGCTTTATCTGAGCTTCTCTGATGATCAAACAATTATTGTATGGAAATTTAGGAAATCTATTGTAATATTCATCTTTTTTCCCCTCTAACGTTTGACATCTTGCACATTTCAAACGCGAAAAATCTTAAAATCCACGAAAATGTGCTGTTTTATGTCAAATTACTAGCTTTTATGCTGTTGCGAAACATAGGATTACACAAATATACGAAATATCGGAAAAACGCATGCACATCATCAATGAGATCAACCTGATATGTAAATAAAATTTATTTCATGCATATTTAATTCTATTTGCGTTAAAGATATATGCATGCGATATTCTGATACATTCAGAAAGTATAGCTTTTTGGAGCTTTTAATCCAATAG
Organism: Aphaenogaster ashmeadi; assembly: GCA_003063805.1. NCBI lineage: Eukaryota > Metazoa > Arthropoda > Insecta > Hymenoptera > Formicidae > Aphaenogaster > Aphaenogaster ashmeadi. Next base: position 18,993 of record NJRQ01000726.1, read on the forward strand.
AGATGCTATTCAAACCGTTTCTATATATTCTCTTTTTTAGAATTCAATCAGAATGAAAATTTTTGGTGCGGAAGAGGTCTGCGTTTTTTTCGCAGATAGACGCTGAAAGGGTTTCTCGATATTGGGCTCAAAATTTCTGATTTGCACTTACTTATTGGTTGACACAAAGGCTTAAAAGTTCGCGCAGAGATACAGGAGCCACAGGTTCTTCAAAACGCACGCGATCTTCAAGATGAACGTCGCTTACTTTTGCAATTGCAGCTTCGCTGACAGCTGCAGTTGCATCGTGCAGAGCAGTCACAAACACTAGTATGCATGCGGCAGTTTTCGGATTTGTACCGTTTTCTCGCAACAATTCGCAGCATACTAAGGTAACATGTAATCTCGCGAGAGAGGTCCGCTCCTCTGCGAAAAAAAGTGTATACAATCTCATGTTGAGAAAACAATAACACTTGTAAAACAATGCAATATAACAACATTTGAATTTAAGGACATAATGAGAAATATAAAATTCGTAAATACGAAATCAAATATTATGCGATCTGTAGGATATAGGTACATATATTGCATTAGAATTCGAGGAGAGGAAGAGAATTTGGGGAAAGAAATAATATAGGCCTGCATAGGTTCTGTTGCCTGGAAAAGAAGAGTGGTTTCGCGTAGTCTTTTGCGCGCTGAATCCGAATCTGCGAACGATTTTCATCACGTAAGGTTTTTAAGAAAAACGTTTTGGGTTGAAACCTCAAGAAACGCGTTTTTTGTCATTTTTGAAAATTCATAGCGCAACAATCTGACGTGCTAGAGACTTCAAAAAGCGCTTAAGGTAAAGCTCAATCATTGTACTATACTTCTTCTGTTTCGAAAATTTTGCAGCAGGCATAATTGTCCGACTGGCGCGTTTTGTTTTTAGTGGTGTGTATGTACAGTGCACAGGGTGAAATAGGCTATCCCATTGAGGTTCATGGGCAAACGAGTATATCAACAGTGGATTTAATACATGCCATTTTTCTCAAAAATCTTACGTGATGGAAAATTTTCGTTTGCAGATTCGGATTCAGCGCGCAAAAAATTACGCGAAACCATTCTTCTTTTCCAGGCAATAGAAAAAAGTTGAAATATGCAGGCCTGTGTAGTAAAACTTAAATTTAGATTAGAGATTACCGCAAAATATTAGAATAAGTGAGAAAAAGAAATAGTAGAATTTGAGAAATTTTCTTCACTAATTTTTACGTAGAGATATATATATATAAAAGAACCTACCGACCAAGCTTGACCAGTATTAGGCGGGTTGTTGTAACGCCGCTGATTGTAATCGTAATTGACTTTTGGTGTCATTTCTAAGAATGGCAATGGATTGGAAAATTGCTTTCGCGATTGTTGTCTATTCAGTAGTTGCTCTTCGTTTATTAGATCTTTACCGCCTCTAAAAGCAGATGCTTTCGCTTCCATCTCTTCGGCTATATGTTGCTCCTGAAGCATATATTATTTAAACGATCTTTGTGCATATATAGTGTATTGAAAGCTCTAAGAATGAATTAGTTAAAAACAAACAATTCTTTTAGATAACGACATAATGATATAATATCAAATATGAGGAGATATATTTCATCTTCTTTTTATCGATAGCAGTGTCGTTTCTACGCACGGAAAATCTTTCTAGTTAATTAACATACGGCCATTTTTACAAAGTAGGTACAGCAAATTAAAAAACTAATTCGAACTAAACTAGTTGGCGTTTATAAATTAATAATGCAAGAAATTTTCACGTTTTAATAAGTGGCATTAAAAAAGTGAATTAACGAGCCGATTCGGTGAAAAAATCGGTGACTCACCTGTAATTCACGTGCTCTCTCGACCTGGATGAGATTCTTGAGCGCTTCAAAACTGCCGGTTTGAGGAACCTGCGACCTCGGTGAGCCGCCGACGCGGAAGCTGGTTTGACGATTATTTGGCGTGTACGGTCCCGTATTCACGATCCCAAAATGTCGCGAGAGATCTTCGATGACCCTTATGCGCGAAGGCCCTCGCATCGCATTTCGCCATCTGCTTCCTGCCGGGGCCTTGTGCACCATCCTTCCGTAAATCGGTGCACCTCCAGCGGCCCGGCTACGCGGTCGTCCGGCGTGTCTCCCTGTGAATCATTAATTCTTTACTTTCTGCCTTATCGGTCCTCCTTCCTGCAAATACCATTTTGCGCAACGCAAAAAACTGCCCTTCTCTTTGCGTGAAGATCAATAACGCAGTGAAAGCAGAGGATCAGTCATAAACTGTCCGAAAGATATACGCGAGAAGCATTTCTAATTTCGAGATAAATATTTCCGTATAAAAGAATATGCTTTCTAGAAGAGAAGTGTTTTCTATAATTATATTAGTTAAAAGTTATCTGAGGTAGATCGAATCTCTTTTTGCTTCTTTGTTCTGTTTTCAGAATGAAAAAAGAGCTTGTTAAATCATTAATTAATTAATGTTCGTAGAATCGGTTTCTACATGAGGGTTGACATTTCAGAATAAATCGGTTAAAAATATCTTAAATTAACAACACATATACATACACGTTTTCGGAATAACAATCGTACACGGCACAACATATTACGAGTAGTTAAAATCATCGAGAGTACATGCGTTCTCTGCGTGGGTGTAAACGAGTGACGTCAGGTCAAGAAGCCCGTATTGCGCTTCAATGGATGAAAAGGGTTTTGAAAAGGATTGCTGACGTTTCGCGTAGGCGAAGATGTCACGAATTTTCTAGTCGGTGGTATTGCGGCGTACATTTTGTATAGATTAAATCTTAATCAAGTTAGAGTTCTGTTTTTGCGTTTGCATAAACGTCGTGAGTTAACTGCTCGCTAACTATTCACGACACAGTGATTATGAAATATATGATTGAGCCGTGATTCAAATACAACGTTCAATCTGACTGTTAGCAAAATATATATACTCTAACTATATAACCCTAAATATATATACTCAACTAGATAGTAAAAATAAATATAATGTGGCTACTAGTATTAAATTCTTAAGCAATCGTGAAAAGTTAGCACGCGTTGTGCTTAGAAAGTTAACGAATGATCGAGTGAACGAGTAAAAATGATTATAAATTAGTTTATTGTGTTAGCAGCGTTATGGTGCTTACATAAACGCAAAGACAAACTAATTTTATTTCAACAATGGCTTTTAACTTATTGTTAGCTATAATTTAATTGATTCTCTTTTTCTGTGTCTCTTTCTAGATTATCTGTATCATATAGATGAATAAAATTATTTTAATTAACTATAGTTAGTAGTTTGATAATTATTATAGTCAGTGGAGATGATAAATGTTGGCATATCTATTAACGGTAAAGACATTACGCTGCGTCATTATAAAAGAACAAATTGAAAAGTGTGAGAGAGAGAGAGAGAGAGAGAGAGAGAGAGAGAGAGAGAGAGAGAGAGAGAGAGAGAGAGAGAGAGAGAGAGAGAGGGGGGGGGGGGCTTAGAAATTTACGTGAGAAATTCGTGGGCGCAGGAGAATTCGATCAATTTTCGTCTAATTAACCCTTTGAAGCATGGTGGGATCCCACAATCTCACCTTTTTTTTTTCATTTTTAATTATTTAAACTATGTTTTCGATCTTTTCATCCGGATTTTTTGTACTTTTAAGATCTATAAGATGTTATAACAAATATATAGAAAATGTGAAGAATCAAATTTTGTTAGTTGTAACAATGCTATAAATAAACAAATTGTGAAAAATTGCAAATTTTTCAGAAAAAATGTATTTTACAGTGATCTATAAGTAATATCGTCATAAAACTTGCATACGTTAGGTTTTTGGGGTCACTGATTACGAATCTGAGGTCGAAATTCAAAAAATCAAATATGGCGGACCTGAATTGCGAAAATTTAAGCGATTTGCGTGAAATTGGATCCGCTATTTTGAATTTCGACCTCAGATTCGTAATCAGCAACCCAAAAAACTTATAAGTACATAGATTGCCTGTAAATTAACAATAAAGAAAAATGTGTGTTTTAAAGGGTTAAGAATTGCAAGATGGAGAAATTAAATAATTTGTGCGCGATGTGTTAATTGCGCATTCGTTTTGCACGGGCAATCGGATTTGAATGCGGTCAAAGCGCCTGATTCGAGCTTGCGATGCTATTGCGCTTCAAAGCGATAGGTAGCCAACATTCCCCCGATAATTAGCCTGAATCGTGTATACTCGTTAGCGTAAGTGCTCAGCGCGTACGTGGTAAAGTGGCGCGCTTGACCCATATGTGCGTCGCGTATTTGCAAGATGGTATTGCAGCCTGCCTGGGCAGGTTTGCATTTAAACTCGTAGGCTGCGAAACACCACTCGATCCATAAAATCGATAAAACGCACACGTTCCTTCTCTCATGTCTGCGTTTCACCCTGACAACACGGCATTCTTTTATATCGAGGAAGATACATCGATTCATGAAGGAATTCGCATCTTATTACTGTCGATAGCACGATTTCTAAATTTCTGTTCTCATTGGGTCGACCGACAAATATCCGCTACCTCTTCGAAATTGTTTATATATATATTTAATTTTACATTTATTTAGGTAACACAAGTTTAAAAATTATGCAGAAAATTTGCTTACCTTCCAACTCTTCTCGTAATTTCAGTCGGGTAGGTGCAACAATATCTGCGCAAGGCCAATCAGTTTTCTTAAATTTTTGCTTGAATTTTTCATCTTACGTTTAAAGAAATTATTTTTATATCCTTGGTATATACATGTATATATATCCGGACGGTAAAGGCAAAACTCTGAATTTTCAGAAAGATTTCGCCAAGTTCCGTCACAGCTTCGCGTTCTACAAAGCGTAAGGGTCTCACCTCGTGTGTATCCTCTGGATAATTTAATGCGATCGGGAAATATCGCGGTACGCGGCCATATATTGGGATTGAATGGGTACATCGGGTATCCGTTAGTGGTTTTAGCGGCTCTGCTCTGCCTCTTCGTGTACCTCCACATGGCGCGTAGCTCGTCGCACGACGGCTCGGTCAGGTCCAATCGTTTGTCGCCGATGTCATCGTTATTTCCCGTTTGCGGATCGATGTATCGCAAACCCGCGACAAACGACCCGCTCGTATACGTCAGGACGAAGGCGATGCACACGGCCGCGGAGCGCATTTTCTGAAATCAGAACGACGAAAACCAATTGCAGACTACCATAGCAGTGATAGACACAAGCTATTACCATTGAAAAGCTCCATTTTTCAACGAGCTGTTCTGCTTCTTTGCTTCTAGAGATTATTTATGACGTATGACTAGAAAAAAAAAAGATTTGGGATCTCGGCCTTCGGATTTGGATCGTGGGGATTTCAAATAATATTAAACTTCTATAATAAACGAAACTTTTAATTAACAAGAGAACACTTATAGTGCTATCTTGAATTAAATATTATTTAAGAATTTTCATAATGCTTTCCTTGGTTCTGATTTGATTATTTATATCTGCAGAATGTAGTTTCATAAATAAATTTTTGACACAATACTCTACAAATATACATATATTGTATATATACCAAATATTTATAGAGAGTGTCGTGTCAAAATTTTATTTATAAAACTACATATTCTGCAGATACGAAAAATCAAATTAGAACCAAGAAGTGCATTATGAAAATTCTACAACTAATAGATATTTAATTCAAGACCAATAGCACTATAAGTTCTCTTGTTAGTTAAAATTTATTTCGTTTATTATAAAAGTTTAATTATTCAGAATCCCTACGATCCAAATCCGAAGGCCGAGATTCCAAATCTTTTTATTGTTTAATTTTCTTCGTTAGTCATACGCCATAAAAAAATGTCTAGAGTCAAAAATCTTTAGAGTATATATATATATGTATGTATATAATGGGTCACCCTGTATATATAAGGTGGAACACATAATTTGTTACAAGCTGTTTTCTCGGAATTTATTAGAGATAGCGACAAAATTCTTTGGATGTTTCAGGATTCACTGACATCTTTTATATGACATATAGGATATCGTCATTGGATTTTCGGGGGAGTGATAGGAGGACCAACTCATTTTTTAAACGGAATTGTGTGATTTTTTTTAGATAATATGATGCCTCCAGTTATTCTGCACATAAAAGTATTAAGGTAAAGCTATTAAAAAATCACGTTTTCGAAATACTTTATACTTTATTTTAACATATTTTGACATGATCTCGCAAACTATTTATTTTTGATAATATCTTAATACTTTTATCCACAGAATAATGAGATGAATCAATTGGTGTAATGAAAACATATAGTTGTTTTAAAAACAAATTATGGAATTTGTAATGTGCACTTACATACTTTTTTGATTACCAATGATTGGTAATCAAACTATATCAATTGATTTTATATATTTGGAAGGAACATATAATTTCTCTTCCTTTTCTACTTAATATCACGCGTAATTATTGTTCAATTTTTCTTTAATTTTTATTACAGACATTCAAAAATTTTACTCATTTTGACTAACTGTCTTTTTTGGACTTCTCTTCTCTAATTGACTTACTTATTTTATTAACAACTTTGGACACCATTCATTCGCGCTTTCGAACGACGAATTAATACGTAGATTTTTAAATTGACCGTACATATCTTAAGATCTATTTCAATAATGACTAATTTGGTTTTCCAATCGTGACCTCTTTATATTATATAGGTATTAATTAGAATATTTGACTCTTGTGATAGTTTCGATATGGTCTTCCCGGTTTATTATTCTGTTCTCGCGGGTGATACCTGGTTATTGTGGTTTGACTGTCATTAATGTTAGTTTATTCTCTGCGTTATTCTTTTAAGTCTTTTATTTCTAATTTATTATTTTATGTAACTAAACTCAATTATCACATTCAGTTTTTTTCTGAAGAAGACTGTGTAGTCGAAATGTTTAAATTTATTTGTTTTATTATTATCACCATGTGACATTAAATTATTTATTTATTATATATATTAAAATTCGTTATTTTTAATTTTTGCGCTCGTCCCTTGGCCTTTTACCTTACTGAATTTGCTATACCAATTGATTCATCTCATTCATCTCATTATTCTGTGCATAAAAGCATTAAGGTACGATTATTAAAAAATTCATAGTGTACAAAATATTTTATATTTCATGTCAAAATATGCCAAAATATGCCAAAATAAAGAATGAAATATCTCAAAAACTATTGATTTATTGAAAACTTTACCTTAATACTTTTATACATATATGCAGATTACCTGGAGGCATCATATTATATAAAAAAATCATACAATATCAGTTAAAAAATAGGGGATTGGTCTACTCCCCCGAAAATCCAGTGAAGATATTCCATATGTCATATAAAATATACCAGTGAATCCTGAAACACCCAAAAAGAATTTTGTCGCTATCTCTAATAAGTTTCGAGAAAAGCTTGGTTATGTGACCTATCCTGTATATGTATTTTAACACGCATATTTTTTTTTCATTGTTCTGTAATGGAAAAGTATTAACGCCCGCAGTTTGTTCTCTCACTCTCTCTCTCTCTCTCTCTCTCTCTCTCTCCCCTCCCCTCCTCTCTCTCTTTCTGTTTAAATTTAAATTATATTTTTATTAAGAATTTCCTTAATAAATAGTTCGTGAAATATTAAGGTTGAGATTTATGGTCTCTTGGAAGCAGGGAACCGAGTATTTATTCATTTATCCTATGTGAACAATTACTTTAGCATCCAAGAAGACATGCTATTCATTGTGTGATAATTAATGCTATCAATTGCGTGTGATAATTATTTTCAAATTTATATCCGTAAATGCTTCTTTTTCCCGATAAAATCTTTAAAATTTTTTTTCTTTGGTCCAATATACACTTTTTTCTTTGGTCCAATATACACTTAAAATAAAACATTTGAATATCTTCGATGCATTTGAACATATAAAAAAATTACAATAACAAAAGTTGTATAATTGGAAAGGGAAAATATCTTAGTGGAAAGATAATTTTTTCAAGGTTATTGTTTTTATTTTTTAATGTCATCCGTGTCTTTTCAAATAGAACCTATATTTTTTTACATGAATCGATTTCTCTTTTCACTGTGCATACACAGAAGGTGACACTAATAAAAAGTCAATAGTTTATGAGATATTTTATTCTGGCATATTTTGACATGAAATATAAAATATCTCATAAACTACTCATTTTTTTATACCCGTACCTTAATATTTTTATGCTTAATATTTTTATAAAGCTCTTATGATTACGTAGAGTCATAAAATTGCAAATTTCTAAAATGCTTAAAGCTTTTGGATTTATCCAAACGTAAATTTCAATAAAATATTGTAACTTTCACATTTAATATTTCACAATTTGCAACATATTTGTAACAGTATGTACTACGTATTTATTTGTAAATAACATTGAAACTGGGCAATGTGAAATCGAGTAAAGCAATATATTGCTAGAGACTCAGCGAACTGTCGAAATGCTTTCTGTTATAAACTCGCCAGCGAGATCAAGCAAGCGTGTCCAACGCACACGCACACATACGCGCGCGCGCGCATACACACATCACACAAAGAAAAATAGAAAATCTCGAAATTTAGCAATATACAATAGTAGATAAAACTATAACAACTTTTACTGGTAAATGTTTAGAATTAGGGCCCCTACGAGAAATCAATTGAAAACAGGTAAATTTTATGTATTTTTGCCCCCTGAATCCAAAACTGTTGATAAAATTTGGGGGTCGCTTGTATTTTCTAAGATATCATTATGAAAAGATATCATTATGAAAACGAGAACGTGTGCATTTACACACACACACACACACACACACACACACACACACACACACACACACACACACACACACACACACACACACACACACACACACACACACACACACACACACACCGGGCGGGTGCAAGGGGGGCCTTCGGCCCCCCCCGCACCCACACCGGTAGTAGGGAGGGTGGACTTTGCTTTACCTGGATACAACTTTTGCGAGGTCCATCTTCCCTACTACCGGTGTAGGTGCGGGGGGGGGGGCGAAGGCCCCCCTTGAACCCGTCCGGTGTGTGTGTGTGTGTGTGTAAATGCACACGTTCTCGTTTTCATAATGATATCTTTTCATAATGATATCTTAGAAAATACAAGCGACCCCCAAATTTTATCAACAGTTTTGGATTCAGGGGGCAAAAATACATAAAATTTACCTGTTTTCAATTGATTTCTAGGGGCCCTAATTGAAAACATTTACCCTTTTACTTTATCATGATTTGAAGATAGATTTAGATAATACCTTTCTAAATAAATAATAAATGCTGCATTGTTCCTCAGTCTGTTTCTTTGTTTTTCAAAATGATATGAAATTTCTCTAAAAATATTAATAAATAAGGATATTATTCGCAAAACTAAAATTAAGGATATGTATTTTTGGACAATATTATTGTCTTAAAAATTGTTATAGGTTTGTTCGTTACTATACGATCTAGTATTCATTATATTCACTCTCCATAACGCACATGGGTTACTCCGAGGCTTCTTTCGAGCAATTTCTTAAGGTAGTTGTTTCCCAACTATGCTAGTCAAAATTAGACTTGATTAATAAAGTTCAATAGATAATGAATTCTTTTATATAAAATTTGTTGCGCGGTTATAAAGTACGATTTGAAGGACCGCGCCTAGTCGTTGTAGCGAGTAGCGCGGCAGTAGGCGCGGAGCAGATGGCGCAATACCGCGGAGGGCGCCGCTAGTGCCGCGTCCGGCGCGCGCTTTTGTCCGGAAGAGTAGAAGAAGCAAGCGAGCGTGCAGGTTCAACGGCAAGATACTCTCCCACGTTTGTATGTACCTCAGCGAGTAAAACATAGTTTCGAATTATACACAGAGTGCTTCTTTATACCAGCCCCCTACACAACAAAATTCAAGAACAGATTTTTAAACACTATTGCTTCTCTTAGAATATTAAAAACCGATAAAATAAAAAAGTTACAGAAAATGAAATAGTATTCTGAATTGCGTAGTGTTCGCAGAGCGTAAATATTACCGCAGCACGACATCAAATTTCTTTAAGTATGACGTTGCCACATCCGCAAAGCATGATTGCGCATGAAAAAGCTAACCTAACTAAATTTTTTTGAATTTATCATATTCTGATACCGTACGGTCAGTTTCGTTGAAATTTAAACATGCACTTCTTTAAAAATTCAATTACTTTTACTCTAATTTTTGTTTTAATCCTTATTTTAGATTTTTTGCTACTGACAAATATGTCCAAGTATTAGTTTTTCTACTTCAGCGGCCATAAGCACAATGTTAAATATCGAGAAAAACAGTCAATTTTAAGCGATCATATCTCGGAAACTATACGGTAAATCGAACTCAAATTTAATACACATACGTATTAATATCTAAATTAGTTTTGCTGCAAGTTTAAGGAGGTTCAGGTGCTACAAAAAAATGCAGCCAGCCTCATGAAATTTTAATATATTGTTCTGCAATGCAAAATATAAT
>NJRQ01000726.1:53157-64707 GCA_003063805.1 Aphaenogaster ashmeadi
CAACTAAACGTATAATAAGTATCACATAATTTAGTTGGTTCAACTAAACAAAATTTACTCTTTTATAATTATTACAAATGTTTATAATTATTACAAAATGTTTTGTTATTATTATTATAATCGGTAATAATAATCAAATACTTCCAAAAAAGTATTACTAAATGCATCTCACAAGTTTACCAAGAATTTTTTTTCAGTGTACTTTTAGTTAACTTATCTTTATCTTTATATTTATATTATCTTTTTATTTATAAAAAATTCAGCAGATTATTTATAAAAATTTTTTATGTTTTTATAATTTTTTCTAAAGAATGTATCAAGTCTCATATACATTAATGTACGAATAATTATAAATTTTCAATGCTGTAATATAATAATCGTGCGTTTGTGTTTTTCTATTTAACAATTTTAAAATTATTGGCAAACTTTCTCTGTCCCCTTCATATGATCGCAAATGACGATAAGCTTGTAGGAAATAAAATCTCACCCGATTAGATAAAAATTTAAAATTCGAAAAGATTTTAAAGCGGATCTACGTCATAAAGCAGAGGGATTCAATAGTTTGATATTTGATTTTATCTTAGCATGGCCCTTTTTACCGTATCAGTATGCCATCGCACGCAATAAAAGGACTTCTACGATCCGACGTGACGGTCCTGGATGATAAATGTGCTAAACAGCGCGTCAATATAAAAGAGATAACAGTATAAATGCTGCGAATATACGATTTGATCGTAAATCTCCACGCGCCCCCGTGTGCCAACACAATTGCACATCTCGATTTTGTCTCTCGCGTTTTTACATTTTTGCGCATCAGATTTTATCCACATTTTTGTTTAGAAAAGACGAGATCAATGCGATAACAGAGCATTGAATTAATATTCGCAGTATATACAAATACTAAATATATACAAATAATATGCGCGCGCGTGTGCGTGCGTGTGTGTGTGTGTGCGCGCGCGCGTGTGTGTGTGTTGTGTGTGTGTGTGTGTGTATGTGTGTGTGTGTTATCGATGCGCAATAAATTTGCAGAAGCCAAGTAAATAAAAATAAAAGTAAAATATGGTAAAAGATGTTTATTTTATTAGACTTTAAAAATGGTACCTTCTCTGTTTGCTAAATTATTAAAATGCAACAGGTTTTAGATAAACTTTAAGCCACTTTTTATTTCGCATAATTAAATATTGTAGATGATTCAATTATTTAATATTGAAAGCATATCTATTGTAAGTTATACATTTTTTCTAATTAAAAATTATTTACAAAATAATTTTACCAAATTGCCTTTGATTTCAAAGTTATTGTAATTAATTAATTCCTCTGTCATTTTTCGAGTTTGCAATGAAAAAATTTTTTTGTGTTTTTTTAGTATTATTGTATGTACGTTAGTGGATTTTTAAATCAATATATCGTTGTGATATATGTGTAGAAATTTTATTTAGAATCAGATTTTAATTGGAAGTTAGAGCATTTTTTTTTGTTAAATAAAAATTTCAATTAATTAATTAATTGTTTTTATATATGCTTTCTATATTTATATCATATAATATTTTGGTATATCGTTACCATAATTGTATAATAAATCTTTTACTTTTATATAATAATTTATAACAAATTAATAATGCAACCTTTTTTGTATATTTATTACATATTGATAATGTGTAAATTATTGGCTGCTGTCATTAGTAATAGATAAAACAATCTATTTTTTTGTTCACATGCTTTTCACCGTACCGACGATTGACGACCTTTTGATAATATTGATTCATTTGTCTTTGACAAATAAGGTCAATTTTGCAGAAACTCGCTCAAACGAAAATTATTCGACGATTCTTATTATTGACGAGACATTGTGATAATAAAAATTGTGCGAACAATCCAATTATTTAAGAGCCGAGAGGTCTCTATTGCGCAAATCATTGCAACGATATCTTCTACCTGTGAAATGCGTCATGTTCGATCATGGTTCTGTAGGAATTACGTTTCTGGCGAGGTTCATAAATCATTCGAGCCTCGACGGGGAAATAGCGAAAAGCGCTAAGCCGATTTGCTAGGCGGAAAGAGGACGAAAAATGACACGATCTTTCTCGAAAGCTCTTTTCACGCCAGCGCGTCGAAATGGAAAGGTTGCAACAAGTGAGATTCGAATCCGACAGATACAGTCAACTCGGATTATTTGTTACTTGCAAATATGCAGCAATATGCATTACATGATGCAAATTGCAGAATATTTGTTATTCTTTCATCATAGCAGTTTAATTCGCATTTAACTTGTGTTCAAAATTTCAGTTTCCTCATTATTCGATGCTTGGTATTTAATATTTCTTTATATATTCGATAATTAGTTCGATACTTTGTCTTATTATACGCACACAAGCACTAACGAGCGATTAAATGTAACAAAATAATATAAAACTATTAGATATAGAATATAAAAAAATTGTAACAGTAAAATCCTCAATATTGACTACAAAAGCAGCGTAATGTTTCATTGTAATAATTTCTGCTAAATCACGCGTTCGCTCAAATTATCTATCTTATTGGTTATTGATATTTGTATAATTTTGTACGATTAATCGAAATACAATCAAACAGCTTGCGAAATAGAGTAGAGTTACGCGAAATGCGTCACTCGTGTGCGGCTGACATTTTGCAAATGTTGTCAGTCACATTAGACTAATATAACGTGCCACGCGAGGATATTATCGCATTTACCTCGTGTTTATTCATTACATCGGTGCCGTATCAACGCAGTTTAGCAAAGTTAAGTGTGATTAATGGCTAATAGCGAGGCACGTAATTAGGATACAAAATCTATCGATGTCGCTCATGATGGAGCCTAATCGGGTTCAACGCGATTCGCACATCCGTGTCTTCGGAGATCTTTTTTCCGTTGGATGGAAATAAAAGTGAGCATCGTGAGCCAATTCGCGGGATATATATTTTTCGATGCGAGAACGGCAATATGGCACGAGCAAACAACATGAAGCAACCTACCGAAATTTCGTCGTCTGTGCGTGGGATGCCATATGTTAAAAATCACGCCGACATTTTTCGCCGATTGACTTCCAGTTTTGGAACTGACCTACTTTCGATCGACCTGAATGAAGCAATAAGGGTTTTATGACCATTCATGTACATATAAACGTAGTAACCCCCGCGGCGTTAATCATAAAATATTCTATTCTCGTTCAAGGTTGTGCTTGTGGTATTATCTGAACGAGTGGGCAATCGAATCTTGAACCTTAGCAAATCTAGGACGACTTGTCAATATGTACAATGTATGTAGATGCGATAAAATCTTTCGGTGCTTCTCAGTTTTTGTTTATAAATTTTGTAAGATGAGACGTAGCGAAACCTTTTTCCCTATTTAATTCACATCGTTGTTTTTTAAATCTCAGAATCTGTGTGGGTTATATTTTTTACCTCTACGATAACTCTATATGCGATAACTCTATGTTATTTACAACAATAGTTTTGAGTAATTAATGATTATAATAATCCTTCGAAGCATCCGTTAAAAAAATTTTTTCAGATTATTATCATCACGAGAAAGAAAACCGTAATCGCGAAGTAATTGTAGGTCAGAACCTGTTCTAGTAATTTAATACACTGGGAAGCTTTAATTTCCTTAAAATTCACCTACTATTGGCTTGATCGAGGAGTTCGTCTAAAGAAAAGTCATATCCGTCATTTGTCATTCATTCTTTCGTATGACATTTCGCGTTCCGTGGACTACGCCTTCGTTCTAATTCTCCCGCTCTAATTCCGACAGTCTCATTAGACACAATTACATTCCTCCTCGTCGGTTCAGAATCCCGACGCCCTTCCCCGTACGTCGGCATCGCCTCTTCTGCACGGTGGCATAACAGGTTGTGCGTCACCGAGAGCGCGAACGCCTAATTCTCATCAATCGGTGAGGAGCGCGGTGCGAAACGCACGTCAGTTATGACATTCGGACAGCGACGTTTGGGGACTTCGCGATGCCTCGCCTTCCAGCTCTTCCCTCGCGATTCGCCCGAGAAATTGTCAGAACCAATCCTGTAATACGCTATCTCTTGTGGGTTTTCTATTATCCCTAAAAACCTGGGGAAACGTCGCGGTCGCCGGTAGAACGACACGTGAACGCGGGTGTAACGGCGGTGTGCGAATCGAAGGGTGAGAGAAACGGTGAGGGTGCGCAGAAATAGAGATCGGAAGGGACGGGCGCGACGGAGGGACGACGCGCTGGCTGGTGAATGAACGAGAATTGGATTCACTAACCTGCCTGCCTGTCCGCCGAGTCCGGAAACCGTGGAGCAACTGAGAGAGATGGTAGCGACGAGGCGACTGTCCGCGGCTCCACTGCCTTGGTCGTACGAAACCCACCCCCGCGACGCCGTCTCTCTCCGCCACCCCTGTCGTCGGTCCTGCCACCACGCCGCCGGGGTCTCTGTTCCTTTCGCGAAACAGGGATGCTCTTGGGACTTCGCTCTCTCTCGCCCCGTTCATACTCTCATTCGGCCCATTTCCTCTCTCTTCCTCCTTCTCCCCTTCCTTTTCCTTCTCTTTCTCCTCCTCCTTTTCCTTCTCCTCCTCCTCCTCCTCCTCCTCCTCCTCCTCCTCCTCTTACTCCTTTCCCTACGTCATCTCCGATCACTTCATCTCTATCTCACTCTTTCGCTCCTTTTCTGTCACATTCACCACGCTTTTTCCGTTTCTTTTTTGGGAGATTCTGGGACTCCACCTTCGCGCAGGATTCCTCTCGGTCCGTCACCCTCTTCTCCCTTGTGCCTCCCTGCTGCTGAATTTTCCCCTGAAAACCATCCTACGGGCGAATGTACGTCCGGGAAACTGCACCCCTCTTGTCAGTGACGTAGTTGTCGGTTAGGGAGCCCTCGAATTTTGCGGTGGCGAAACGTCGAATAATTGCCAATCATTAAACTCGCTTATTATTTCTGGGAGATAATGTGGAATTAGGAACATCATATGGCATTAGGTAATAAGGCAATTAGACGAATCGCATGTGGATGTGCAACGATTAAATCACTTGGATCTTCAAAACGAGATTGATTGATACCTTTTCTTGTTTTAAATTTTTTGGAAAAAGCAAATGTAAAAAGAAAGTTATCTCTAAGTTAATCTCTTAATTGAATACAGGTCACGAAGAAGTATCTAAAGTGAACGAGAACGATCAGATTTTTTCGATATTAATGGGACAGCCATATAGCTATTGAGAAGTAGACGAATGAAAAGGAGATCTAACTTCCAAAATATCTGAAAACCTTTTATACAAAATTCTTGCTCCGTTCAAAAGTCGGACAACTGTCTTACGTTTTAGAAAACGTATGACGAGAGATGACTTTCTGCGAAACACATTTTATCCAATGCTCGGAAAATCGGCGGATTCACGAACAAAATATTGCAGCGCTCGACGTAAACGCTCCGGAAATAAACGCGACGCCCATTACGCAAGTTCCTCGAGGTCTGGGTAAGCACTGCATCATATGAAATGTCAAAGGCTACCCTCGCACGGCTACATAGAATGGTGAACTTAATATTTTTTCGCCCACGTATCCTGGCCGGCCAGAGGAGAAATTGCAAAAGGAATTGTCGTTGAGGCCAATGGGCTCATAGAGCTGCCATACGGAAAGTAATAGCTCCTTGTTGATCTAAGTAAATTGCGCCGTCGAAAACGCCGGAAGAGAACCAGTCCCACGATGTCCAAAGGATTATCCGCCCCGTTACGTTTTTCCGTTTTAGATCAGGTTTCTCAGACATTCCATGTGTGTGTCCACGATTGGATGTTAGTTAATGTTAGCAACGTAGATTAAGTGTATTGATTTGCTATATTTTACAATACTAATTAAATATCAAATTATATGATATGTGCGCGCGCGCGCTCGCATATATATATGCACACAAAGTAGGTAAAGTTATAGAAAACTTATTTAAGCAAATTTCAAGTATGTAGATTTGGAAATAATTTTATACTTATTTACTTGATATTGTTAAAGTAAGACTTGTTCACGGCAATTAAACATGGCAATAAAGTTGAAGCACGCAAAAAGTAACGAAGATGTACTCACTTATCGAGAAATCCTTTCAGCACAATTTATGAGATAATTTAAGTTCCATTGAAACACGAAGTTGGATCAGACTTGCACTTATGTTCGTTTCATCCTCGCGGCTCTTTAATTACATTAATGAACTTCCCAACGGCTAAGTGCTAAAGGGAGCGAGTTCCGAGCTTGCGAACTTCGGAGCAAAAAACGCCAATGAGGCGAACAGACAGCGACGGAAGCTCGTGGCTATAAAGTGTTCGGGAACTTTTCCTATTTCAGTTGTCGCTTCGCGTAGGGATTTCCGTCCTAATCTTACTGTGACTGAAAGAACGCACAAAAAGTAATAAAAAGTGCGATTGAATCGACGGCTATTTAATCTTGCGATCACGCAAGCCAGATATATCAGCTTTATTTGTCTCTAAAACGAGATCGCGCGGAGAGTATGCAAAATATTCGAAAATATGCAGAATATTCGACAGTTATTTATGCAGTAAATCGAGTACGTGGAATATCAGAGGAATCGAGGACTTAATGTTTATTGCGTAATCACCGTACAAGAGATTTCTTTATGCTGCGAAAGCTGCGAAATTCATTCACGGTTGTGGTTCTAGGATTAAAGGGTAAAACGCCACAAAGATAATCGGGGGCGAGAAGCCCCAGCGAGCGAGCTATAACGATTTTGACTCCCGGATACTTGTTGCGCAGGCGAGCTGAAACTTAGCTTCTTTAAGCTATATTGACTGCAACTAGGCTATACAGTACCTGGCCTTATACCTGACTTAACCAGGTAGAAAAGAGGGGGTACGTGACTACTGAGCAGATGTTCGTCTCAAGGACAACAGTTCTCTCTCGGAATCGGACGAGTGAAAACAAATTTTCATGTCACAATGTCTTCTGTTCGTTTACGTGAGAAAATTTATTTACTCGGATATTACTCGCATGATATAACTGGAAGTAAATTGCCATCAAATAAACAAGTGTTAAGTGTATTATTTTTCAATGTTCGTGTGGTGAAGTTAACTTTACGTGAAAGTGCCAGACTAGCTTTGCAGGAAGTGATGGTTCTTTGGGGAAAAAGCACGAATTCCAACTCAGGAGATGAGAAAATGCATCCCAAAATTAGAAGCTTTGTACCAAGAATGGAGGCAACTACAAAAACGCTGAGAGATCATCGGAGGCTCATAAGAAAAAAGAAGCAGATTTTAAATTGAAACTCGAGGATCTTTTTGACATTGCACATGCTAACGCTTTGGACATGATTACTATTGAAGAAGATAAGCAGTTTTTGATTAATCAAAGGTTAAAAGGACGGCTAGGATTCATGTACGGAATCGATTACGAGGAACTTGAAAGAGAAAGAAGAGCTGCGGAACAAGAAGAGACAGCCTTGATGAGAAAAGAGCGAAGCAATCGTGAAACTGAACAACTAAGTAAGTAATGTATAAAAAAAACTTTCAATCATTCAATACTGATAATTTTTGCACATTTCTGTTGTTTTATTTGATTTCGTATCATTGAATCTCTTCTTTTTTTAAAGAGCAAACTGCCAAATTGATGTCGTCGTCAACTTCAAGCAGCAGTTTAGAATCAGATATCAATGTAGTATCAGTTGCTGGAAAATCCACTGATAAATTATAGAACATCCTCTCCCAGAAGATATCGAAAATGAAAATGGTCAATGCTTTGAATCGCGAAACAGAATCACCAAACAAAAATGAGAAGCGAATACAAGTACAAATCGATAAAATCCCAGAAATTATTAACAACGGAATTGAACAATTTGTTTCCACCGAAACTAGAGGATTTTTTGAAAGATTTGACTTGAATGATGAATTCCTTAAGACAGAACCATTGACGTGGCATAAAAATGAAAGTTTTGTAAAAGGTCTGGAATTAGTAAATAAATTGAAAGTTGTAAATGATTCGGCTGAGAGAGGGGTCAAGCTTATGGAAGATTATAATAAATTATTTACGAAAAACGAGCAACAGAAACAGTATGTGCTTCAGATTGTAAGTGATTATCGCCGAAAGTTTCCAGGTTATAAAAAAGAGACTTTATCTCATTGTCAGCGTCAAGTTTTGTAATAAAAAGAAGTGATTTTCACATTTTTCTCGGAAATTGTTAGTCGTACGAGAAAAAGTGGTAGAAGATAATATGTGCATTTTTAATAGATCTACAACATTTGTATAATACTTTTTTGCATATAATTAATATTTCGCAAGATAAACAAATAAAATTGATTTTTTTCTGTGATTTTATGATTTTTTCAATTTTCAAGGTCCCAGGAGCACCCTTTCCTTTTATCCGATTGAGCTGAAATTTTACACAGATTATTTTTTCATAAAATGGAACCAAACTGGGGGGTAGCGCGAAAAAAGATTTTCCAAAAATTTTCACCAGAAATAAATAAGAGCCACCCTACTATACATCCTGCTCCCGAAAAAAGCCCGGGTAGTCAACATTCACTTTTACAGTAAGATTAGTCCTCTAATGAAGATTTTTATTAATTAGTTAATTATGTGTCATTGAATATTATTCTTAACTTTAAACGTGATATTTTATTTATTTAATATTACGAAGACAAGTACACACATTTCATTGCAAATATAATATGACATACTTTCAATTAAAGACACACACACTTTAGTTACAATGACTAATAATAATAAATATTATTTACAATATATAAACTAACAAGGAAGTAAATCGCGGTTGGAGAAAAGTTTGTCAAACTTTTCAAAAATTATCTTGCTGGTGTCAAATTTCGCATTTGAAGAGAGCGATTATGGTCTTCAGAGAATATAACACCTACGCGTTTAATATAGCACAGCACAAACGAATTGTTACGGCGTTAGTTATTGCGAGAAATGAGATATATGTAACAATGCCGGATCTATTAATATTGAATTGGAAGTGTACGCTGTCAGAGCAGGAAAATTAGAACGATGTGAATCGCGAGATTATATCACCAATTATTTCACATGCAGACAAAGGTTCTACGTTCATTGTGCCGAGAATTTTAGAAAATATCCAAGATATTATACATCACAACAATAGATCGTTTTACGATAAGAATCCGTAATAAAATTACGATCTAACATTAATTTGCAATAAGAATCCGTAACGAAATTAATATGCAATAGCGATTAATGGTGGAACTATTTTATATGACAATAAAGCCGAGCAAAATTATTTAGATTGAGACACGATGGCATGCTGTTTTAAAACAAACGTAATTATGATTTGCATTGTATTATGATATAACTACAAAGTACAACATTGTCGTTTATATCTCCTTAGATTTCATACAAGTACAAACAAGCGTGCTATTATATAGTTATAAATTTTGCTTTATTGCAAAATGACTTAAAGATATATTTTTACCATTAAAAACTTTAAATTTCCAATTATTTATGAGACTATTGTGTTGGTTACTGTAAGGAGTAATACAATTTGGTAAGATGAAATCTATTTTGTCTAATGTCTTGTCGTAAACGTCATTTAGTAGATGCTATAAGATGTAAGTTGTATATATATGATATCTTATCTAGTAAATTACAGCCTTTGTCTAGTGGAAAAACAGGCATTGATTTATTTCGCCCATTAAATTAAATAGTTTTAGCCACTCTTTATCGTGGAAAGAAAGGGCATCGCGCAATGTCAATCGCACGAGTAATTACGATCGGCCGGCAAATGAATCAGAAAAGTTTCTCGCATCGACAATTTCTCTCACGGGGCTCGCATCGAAATACGAATCTCTCTCGTAAAATAGGGCTTTGTGCTTCGCACCTGACGCCATTATAACCGGACAATGTATGTGTGTCGTGTCAACAATGGATGTCACGTCACAGTGACGCACATTGTGCCATCCTAGAAGTCTCCTCGAAATAGTCCGATGAATCGGATCGAGGAAGTTACAGATCCCGGATGATCGAATTAAATGTAGGCGGCAGTTAATGAGAAATTAAGATCAATCGTTTGGCTGCTGATTCTTTCGTCAACAATCCTTTTAAGGGGATAGGTATATTACAAGTAATACTGCAAGTTTCGCCGCAGGCAATAAAGTAGTAGAAAATTTTACGTTTTATTATCGCATAAATTACATAAAGCCGTAATCAGACTAGCGATTGCCGATTGGCGATTGGCGATTACTTTTCAATCAATCAGAGCAAAGCAATCAGTGCCTGCTTTGCTCTGATTGGTTGAAAAGTAATCACCAATCGCCAATCGGCAATCGCTAGTCTGATTATGGCTTAATACGTTGAAAGACTTATCGTTAACTTTTGGAAGACATATAGATTTTAGAGATCTCTAGCTGCATCATTCGTGACCCGTACTTTATTCAATAATTTAAAAATCGCTCCACACATAATACATATAAATATAGTACATGTGTGTGTGTGCGTGTGTGTGTAACTAATTCATCAGGTTTCAAGTGATCTAGCCACTGCCAACAAAGGGTTAATGCACGTCTATTCTGTACAGAACAAATTCCTTTTTTGCTGCTAATAAAAAGATGAGATTGGTCCAATATATATTTTAGACCATTCTTTTTTTATCAAATTTTCTGTTACAAACACTTTTTGAGATGAGTCTGTAATATCTTAGTATTAAAATGAACTTTTGTACGTAAAATTCTAAAAAGATTGATTATTCGGTTAGTCTATTAAAAAATGAGATATCTGACAACTCTGATCGTGAAAGATCCGCTTGAGATCTCATCGATCTTTAATAATTGCTTCGTAGTTGAGGTACGCAGATGCAGATTTGAGTTTGAGAAAGTTGCATAGCTTCAACGCATCAATATGCAAAATCTTGGTATTAAGTTAAATTATAGTCGGGATTGATAACGTGGTATAAATGAAAACTTTATAATCTATAAAATATTCTCTGTGAATATAAGAGTGCAAAGCATTTCTTGCACGCAAATCTTTTAACATTAACTAGATGGTGTTAGAAAATAAAAAAAATAATTTTTCCGTTGTTTGCATTATACGAAATTATATTGTACATATTGTGCATAAATTAATATATCAATTAATATATCACTTTTTTACGAATTAGTTTTTAACAAAGAGATTTTTCTTTTTTAATATAAAATATTTTTACATGAGGCAATGTCCAATTTTAAATTTAATGTTTAGATGTAATAAATTGTAAGACGACCTAACTGGCAAGAGATGGTATTCTATTTATCACTACGTATCAACCATACGGATTGTGGTCCTCTACGTATGGTTGATACGTAATGATAAATAGAATACCATCTCTTGCCAGTTAGGTCGTTTTATAATTTATTACATGTTAATTATTTACTGGTGATTTAGAAAATTAAAGTTTCTGGTTAATTTTTAGATTTATTTGCATTTTAACTTTTCCGCTTTAACTTTTTAATAACTTAATTAATAATAACTTAATTATAATCCTTACTTAAATGTAACTTTAAATATTTTTTGTTCACACACACACACACACACACACACACACACACACACACACACACAC